>JARKHS020024251.1:0-17011 GCA_030143305.2 Amblyomma americanum | reverse complement strand
ACTGGCTCGTCATTGGCGATAATGGTACAATCTCTCGTGACGAGTACACCTCGTTGTTGGTGGTTAAAGGGTTACGTTGCTTTTAATTGTTTGCCTTCAATATTTTACATCTACTTACCTCTTCTCCTGGCTTTAATCCTATTAACCACCAAGGTGAGAAACGCAGCGGACTTCGGGCGACGAAAAATTGCAGAGCCAAGAACTGGACCAGGACGAATGTTTTGTAAATACGGAGAATCTGCGGAAGCTGTACAGCATTGCTTTGTCGCCGTATAGTTTTCCTTGGTTGCCGTATGGTTGCGCTCTGCCGGATGCCAATTCGTAATTATTTTCTATTACGAATCTACTCCTCGTTGGACAACCTTGAAAATTTAACCAAAGAAATGGCGGTTGGGAAATATTTTAAATCAGCATGTCGTGGGTCTGTTCGCAGCAAACGTCAATGAAGTTCGTCATGCAATATATTTCTTATTCGTAATGTGTTTCGAGGCCATTGTTTTATAAATTGTAAGTTCTCTGTTCATGGCGGCAATTACGTCACTTATATCATTACAGAATTTTCCACCAAGCTGGATGTTATAAAGGTCACAAAGAAGAAGCCAAATCTAATAATTTGGTCGCTTTAACAATTGGATGGCAGAGGGTCCCATGAACTGCACGGTGCTGTAGCGCGTTGTTTGAGGGCAAGTGCCCGCGCTCCCAATTTGCCACATGATGCCAAAAGTAATTATTGCGTTAAGCCATTACGAGTGTCGTTGGCATTTTGAAACGCTGGCCTCAAGCATTCCTGCATTTTGAGAGTGAAATTTGTATCCTCATTGCGCAAGATAGTAGCGAAAATCTTCACTTGCCTGAATAGCAGGACGAACATAATCCTCACAGCCGACATTAAACGGCGAGTCTGCATGAAGGGGTCGTTTTCATCTGGCTAATAATGATTGTTTGTGTATTGGTTTCTTGATACATTTTGTTTAACAACGCTGCATCACCAGCAAAAGTTTTTCTGTCGAAGGGAGTTTTCCGAGGCAAAACAAAACAATAAACTGTGGCTATAATCAACTCGAAGAGTCGTTTCTTTTTAGGTTTGAAGAGACAGGAATACCTGAGCGCTGATCATTTTATGAGGATGCTTAAGGCTGAATTTTTTGGAACAATGAATGAATCCAAAGGCGTTTTTACAGCTCTCTGCAATTTTATTCTCAAGATCTCTCCATGAAAGCAACCTTTGCATCATGCTGATTATCAAGGGCACCTACTTCGTTCATAAGGTCAGTTTTCGAACTGCCCTCTTTCGAATTCAGCCATCCAGTCGAAAATCTGTGCCCTAAATTGTGACTTATGGTAAATATGGTATTTAATCTCACCAAGTCACAGAATATAACCAAGACAACACTGAGAACGGCATGGCACGATTATTCGTACTTGACAGTTCGAGAACATCATCGTTGTCTTCGCACCAACTGCCCCTTTCGTGTACATGTCGATGGCACATGCTTAAATGAAAGTGATCCGGGAAACATGCCAACAACCTAAAACATCATAGTGCACAAATGAAGACAAAAAATTCAGAGAATAAATATTTCACAAGTACGTAGAATTTTCAAATGCACCTCTTAGCGGTGGCTGCGTGCTTTAGCTCATATATAAAATAAAAAGTCTGTGTACGCAGAGTCTGTGTACAATATTACAAAAGTTTGTTTTGCAGGCTGTTGCTCACGAAATCCTGAGGGATGAATATTGCCATTCTGTTGAGTTGCACTATACTGCTTTCTACGCTCATGCATACTTCCGGTGCATTGAGACCGATCAGCTCATTATATTGTAACCTGACCGCCAGCCGAAGAATGAGACGAGAAGACTGATGGCAATGAGATGGTTTAACCTCCGCTGGCCTAGCGCGAGCGTTCCGTCTCGGGCCACTCCAACTTCGTCTTCTTCTTCACACTACTCTGGGCCACCGAGCGATCGTCCCGATCGGTGACAAAGAGACGCGCGAACAGGTGATGGGTTTCAGAGGATGGCGGGACAGGATGCACAAAGTGGTGAGGTGCTAGCCGCCACGATGTAGAAGATGGCTGAATGATTCCGGGTTCGCGAAGCTTGCTGGCCATAGGTCACCAGGAGCCGACGGCCGAGGCCTCACGACGCGCCGAGTGGCATTTGCAGGGGAACAGTGTAGTCACGTGTGGGCAGCATCTCGGGTCGGTGGGGCCGGGTCCTTGCGTCAGGTTCAGTTCTTCGTGTCGAGTGGTCTGGGTGGTGGACGGGGCGGGGGAAGAACGGCGAGATCGGGTAGGGTCTGAAAGGCTGGGGCATGGCCGGGCGACGCAGACCAAGAACTCATGGCCGACGACCACGGCTCCCGCATGCGCCGAAGCTCCCGGACCAAGATGGGGATGTACCCCACACTTCCACCAAATGTTACGAGCAATTCGAAGGAGAACCTCCGGAGACCAAACGTAAAAGTGTGACGGTCCCTAACAGGTCCAAGCGCGCGAGCAGGAGAGCAACATATTTCTCCACGGATGCAGGCGCTTCTTCTTCTTCCTCAGTGGCATGTATCAATATTCTGTAGCCCTTTTATTCCTATAGCTCTAGATTGTGAAATGAATTTTGTATATTTTATGCGAAGACGCTTACTCCCGCGGGCTTGTTATCTACTACCTCAATTAGTCGTCGACACATTTTCAGGAGTTCGCCTTTCAAAGTGTAGCTCCTGCTTACAAATTAACTCCTCATTAGGCAAGCAAGTTTTTTCTGTCTTTTTCACTGCGTCCACTCAACGGCTTGTTAATCCGTCTTCAAGAAAACCTTTTTTTCTGACGTCGTATATTGTTTGTAGGCCAAGTCAGCAGTCGAGGAACTTGCCGCCCGCTCCTCACCCTCGTGCATTTCCCTTACGTTTACGAAGAATCGAGGTAGTATTAAGTATATCAACTAGCATAATTATTTTCCGCAGCAAGCAGTACATTATGGAAACAAATAAGCCTTGGCAATGCGTGAGAATGCATTTGTCATCCAGCATGCGGGATAGGAGCAAAACCAGTTTTTAAAACATTTCTTGAGATTGAGCAAGTTTTGCATGGCAGGTTCAATGTTATTACACACAGTGTTTTTTTTCCTATGAAAGATTTCTTTATATTTCTATGTATCCAGAAGCGTTACTGCCCACAATCGTTGAAGATGATAGACTAAACTTCAAGGAGGGTCGACTTGATGGGATTGTGCTTACAGGGAGTCATATAAATTTTTTTAAGCTTTTATCACACAAAAACCTTGGGGGACGAAAAAAAAGCGGTTCGCACTGACCGCTTCACAAGCTTCGTCACCCGTAGAAGTCGGCAGCGTTAACAGAGACAGTTACACAGGAGAATCATTATACATTGTTAGAGAAAGGAGAGAAAAAAGAAAACAGAAATGACAGGTGAAAAATTTCAACGCAGTAACAAAATACAACCTAGTCAATGAACAGTTCCCTAAGTGCAGAAGTCATTTTTGTTGGATTGCTATATAGAGGGGTGTTCAAACATTTCTGTAGAATATATTTTAACATCGCAGAACCGTAGTTTGTTCTGCATCTGGGTATTGCAAACATTCCATGGTCTCTAGTTGCATAGGGTGTCTCATATGGTACAAGAGGAACAATGCGGCTCAAAAAAGGGTCACTTTGTGCCGTGATTTTTTTTATAAAAGCAGGCAAACCGGTGCTGAAATAGCATATTAACCTTAATATTATTAAAATTTCTTCTTATGGGGCGAGTCGGGGCGTCAAAGAAAGCATTTGTAATGATCCGTAGCATTTTTTTCTGCAGAATAAAAAGTTTTTTGTATATTTGACACAGTAGTATTTCCCATGCCAAGTAACAATAACCTATGTATGAGAAGAAAAGAGCGTAATAAAGGTCGAGCTTTGTTTTCACGGGCAAAATATGTTTATTACGAGCGATGATACCTATCGATTTAGACAGGGTGATGCATATCTTGCTAATGTGGGTGTTCCATGACATTGTGGGAGTAAAATCTATGCCAAGGGAGGTGAATGCCTCGACGTATTGTACTTGTGTGGCGCTAAAAAGGATTGGTGGTGGATTCGCGACTACCTTGCTCTTGGAATGAGATATTATTGTCTTTGTTTTCTCTCGGTTTACTGATAATGAATGCAATGAAGACCATTCCCTCAAGTTATCCAGTGCTGTGTTCGCGGCGTCAGTCATTTGTTTCATACCTGAGGAGGAGCAGAATAAACTGGTGTCGTCAGCATAAATAATATATTTTGATCTCTTTGCGTTATGTTGACTATGTCGTCTATATATATATATATATATATAGTATAGAACCTTGAAGACTGCCCTGGGGCACACCGTTTAAAATTTGTAGAACTTCAGAATTGCAATTATTAATGGGAACATATTGTGATCGCGAGCACATATATGTTTTGAAAAGATTAAGGGCATGACCGTGTATACCGTAATGTTCAAGCTTTACAAAGGGAGTTTTATCGTTAAGCGTATCAAAAGCCTTACTGAAGTCTACAAAAATTCCTAATGTAAGCCTCTGGGATTCAATGTTGCTTAATATATATTTTTTTGATCAAGTAATGCCTGTTCTGTTGATCTATTTTTGGTGCAACTTTACTGGCAGTCATTTATAAAAGAGTGTTTTTGTAGGAAATTATGAACACGAAAATAAATTACTTTCAATCCCCTTAGAGAACATTTGTAGGAATGCACGAAAATAAATTTCAATGAGAAAAGCAAAAGATATTGACCTATAGTTACTTAGATTATTTCTGTCTCCATTTTTAAAAATTACGGCCAACCTTGCAAGTTTCATGGCAGCAGGAAAACTGCCGGTAGAAAGCACAGTGTTATTTATATGCCTTAGACATGGCACAGTTTCATGTAAGACATATATTATTGGACGGGTTTGGATATTGTAAGAGTCTAGGCTTGCCTTGGAGTCCTTCAGGGTTTTTAGATTAATGTACACCTCATTTTCATTAGTCGGTTCAAAAAACAAGAATTGTGAAATTTTGTTACCCAAAAATCTCGAACAGGCAGTGTTGTGAGAGCGAGTCCCAACTGAGGTAAAAAATTCGTTAAAAGCATTGTCCAGGCATGATTCACTTAGTTCAGTACCTTCAACTTTCAGGGTTGTAATTTTGTTTGGACGAGTAATTCTTACAGTAAAACTTGACTTAGTAAACATGACTCAGCAAGTAATGCACGCAGAAAAATTCACTGTCAAACTCTTCAGGCACCCCTAGCCTGCTTCTTAGGTGCTACTTTTAAGCTTTTTCTCTAAAAAGAGATTTGACTTCTCTTTCGAATAGGTGCATACCTCTCTTTTTCCGGCTTACAACTAGAGAAACTCCAAGGCACAAAGAGTCTCTCAAATTTGAGTTAAAGGTTGCTGTTTTCCAGGCTTATACGTACTGAGGCCGATGCACCCATCATTTTCGTCAGACCGACTAAAAGTTACCGCGCTTTTTTGTAAAAATGATCTTTGTGAATATTATGATAGATTTCTTGGCTGTTTGGGTTGATCGAGAGCTCTTTTTTCACAATTTAAGTTATACTTGCCTTTCTACTTTGTAAAAAGGTAAAAATAACAATCAAGGTACAGTGACAGCTGTATAGTCCTCATTTCGGTGAATAATGTCGTTTCATTCTTTCCTACGGTCTTTATTTATAAACGCAATCACAAAGAACTGCTGGTAATGCGTTGCCGCTGCGCGGCAACATCAACGAAAATGTTAGACGAACCTAGGACCCGACACGAACGGCAGCACGTTAACCTGTGATTAGCATGCCGATGTCAACCGCCTTGAAGAAAGTATTGAATCTTGTTAAACACAGCGAAAATTTCAATTACAGGGTGCGAATGAAGAACGCGTTAGAAGAAATTATTTGTGTAAAACACAGCGATGAGAATGCAAGTCCAAAACCACGGACAAAACGTTCACCCAGGAAATTTAGTGTTCTAGACAATACTTTTATTCCACCAACTACGTTGGGCGTAAGGCTCACGCACGAAGGCAGTCGGCAGCCATGAGTTGTGTTCTTGTTATTCCAAATAGTTGCAACTGGAAAATCTCTGAAAAAGAACGGACATCAAAAAGCCACATTTAGGGACGAGTGATGTCGGTAGCTTTTCTAGGTGCAACAATGACGCACGCTCAGTGAAAAAAATTAACTGTACTTGTAATTTACACTTAATGCGTGTGCAAGAAACGCCTGGCTAACGAAGATGAGTTACGCCTCGACGATGTCATCGAAGCTTTGTACACTCGCAAATGTAGATTGGAGCGTTCAGTGGGCATTTAAGTATTTTCTATTCGCCATGAAGAACAGCGGGGTGTTTTTCATGCACTTACAACCTTGTAGGATCACGTGTACTAGTTATAAATACGGTGACTAATAAGTAGCTTTATACTCACACTTCTTCTTGCGGAGAAGAGCGCCGTAGTGGAATGGAGAGCCGAGGCCATAGCCGTAGTTCAGGCCGTAGCCGAGGAGTCCGTGGCCGAAACCGTAGTGGCCGACACCGTAGCCGAGAGTGCCCACACCATAGCCGTAGACTGGGGCAGCGTGGGCAACGGTGGCCACAGCTGGGGCATGGTGGACGGTGGTGGTGGCAACAGCTGGGGCAGCAGCGTAGGTGGCGACTGGAGCAGCGTGGGCGACGGTGGCGACAGCTGGAGCAGCAGCGTAGGTGGCGATGGCTGGGGCAGCGTGGGCGACTGTGGTCACGGCTGGAGCAGCGGCAACAACTGGAGCAGCAGCGTAGGTGGCGACAGCTGGGGCAGCGTGGGCGACAGTGGTCACAGCTGGAGCAGCGTAGGTGGTGGCAACCTTGGTCACGGCTGGGGCAGCGGCAACAACTGGAGCAGCAGCGTAGGTAGCGACAGCTGGGGCGGCATGGTAGGCGGCAACACGAGTCACAGCTGGGGCGACGGCGTAGCTAGCTACGGCTGGGGCAGCGTGGGCGACAGTGGTGACAGCTGGGGCGTGGGCAACGGTGGCCACAGATGGAGCGTAGCCAGCGTAGCCAAGGCCGTAGCCGAGGCCGGTGTAGCCAAGGCCGTAGCCGAGGCCGGTGTAGCCAAGACCGTAGCCGAGGCCACCGTAGCCAATGCCGTAGCCGGTGTAGCCAGCGAGAGCGCTGGTGGCAAGAGCCAAGAGGACACAAGCACGGATCTGGAGGAAAAACATTGATCACAGTTAACTATTTTTAAAATGATTCGTTAGATCGAAGACTTGGAGACTATATTATGCTGTGTAGCTTTAAGCGATGTTGCGTACTTAAACTTTACAATATTATCTATGTCCCACACTGCACAATACGCCGGTCACAACGCGCAGGCACCAGAACCCTCCGTTTTGTTTTCATATCTTCCCGGTACCGAAGGGTAAATGTATTATCATACGGGCTTCCTCTGCAGATAGTTCTCAAATGGATCGGCGAAGAAATTAAGTGCACCACAGCTCCGAGTGACTATAGCTAGTAGGCGCTTTATATTTAGAAATGAGAACAAGGTTTTAGATATATTCATAGGGAATTTTATGGTGCTCTCTGGACGTTCTTGCTCAGTCTATAATGTGAGCCGATTTCCCACAATGCTTTGCAAGAAATAGAAAATTTCTGTTGCTTACCATGATGACTTTGAGCTGCTGCTGAGCGGACTGCTGGCTGAGCTCAGTTCGTGGGCCCTTTTATACCAAAATCTTCGTTTCAGTCTGTGCGCACGAGAGGGCCACAAGGAAACATTTGCTGAATTTATTTAACGGTAGGAATTTCTCCGATAATGTTATTCTGCCGGTCTCCGTAAACTGCCTCACTGCTGCATGCTGCTCCGTGCTCCGAACTCTAATGGCATACCACACCTTAACCTTGAGGAGGGCGGAGTGTTAGAGGAAAGGCGATTTCGATACTTAAATCATCACCCATTCGCACGGCACCTACTCGATCAAGCACCGCATCGGCACTGGTGTGGGAAACTGCGTTTGTTATGATCGTTACGCTTTAGTGCACTGTGTGTTCAAATTTTTGCTTTTTCGCATACGATGGGCCAGCAGAAATATTTCTCGTGGTAATATTTCTGTACATTTTGTTAGTTGTTTGCCGCTATCATGAGAGATGATCCTCTTGCTGACCACCTTTAACCCTTTAACTACCATATAAGTATCTGGGAACAGTAAAAATCAACTAAATTTACTCAGAGTTTTGTCGAAAATGACTGTTTTCAGGCGTTAAAAACGTGGTTAAGACGCAAAACATGGTTTACCTTCACAAGTGCCTCCTTAAGTATAAACAATTGCTGCCAAGGCAACTGCGGACCGTAACTCGTCTTTGGCGGTCGTTTTTTGTGATGAGAGCAGCGCAACATCGTTCCTGGCTCGTCACTAGAGATAATGGTACAATCTCCCGTGACGAGTACACCTCGTTGTTTGTGGTTAAAGGGCTACGTTCCTTTTAGTTTATACACTTCAATATTTTGCCGCACTTACCTCTTCTTTTTTTAATAATATTAACAACCTAGGCGAGAAACACCGCGGACTTCGGGCAAAGAATTAATGAAGGACCAAGTACCGGACCAGGACGAATATTTTATTACGAAGAATCTGTGGAAGTTTTGTAGCCTTGCTTTTTAGCCCTAGGGTTGCGCTTGAGTTGTTGCCAATACGTAATTACTCCAAATTACAAACTGCTCCACCTCAGGCGGTACTCTTAAAAACTTAGCCGAGAAATAGCAGTTGGTAAATCCTCTCAAGCAACTTTTTTCGGCCTGTTCGCAGCAGACGTCAATGCATTTCGCCGTGCGATAGATTTATTAGTCGTAAAATGATTCGAGATTTTTTTTTATAAATGGGAAGTTCTCTATTTATGATAGCATTTACATCACTTATGTCTTTACGCAGTTTTCCACTAAATTATTCTTTGTAAACTCTCAAAGACGAACCCCAAAATAATAACGGTGGTTTGAGCTACTTAATGGCAAATGGCAAAGGATCCTATAAACTATAGGGCGTAATAGCTTGGATTGTGAAGGCAAGTGGCTGAGCTAAATTTTTGCGCACGATGCGGAAATAATTACTGCGTAAAGCATTACGGGAGTGGTTGGAATTTTGAACACTGGCCTCAGGTTGCGCTGCCTTTTGGTGGTGAAAGATGTGTGGCCAATGAGGAAGATAGTGGCGAAAATATTTTCTTGCCTGAAGAACAGAACGAACATCATATTCACTGCCGAATCGAAATGATCGGTTTTCCTCTGACTATTCTTAACTGCTTGTTTACTGGCTCCTTGATAGCTTTTTCAAAACCACCCTGCATCACCAGCAACGGTTTCTCTGTCACCTGGTGCGTTTCCTAGGTAAAGCTAAACAAAAACGAAACAAAGGCTGTGGCTATAATCAAATGCACGAGTCGTTTCTGTTAGGTTTGAAGAGACAGGAAAACTAGAGCGGTGGCTATTTTATGAGGATGCTCATGTCCAGCAGTTTAAGACAAAAATTTAGAAAATTGCAAAATTCTAAGATATTTGTATGGTAACATTAAAAATGATGGTTCATTCTCCTGATATGTACAGAATCTCTCTTTTAAGGTGTTTCCTTTGGTCACATTCAGCAGTAAACTTTCAAAAACCAATGGGGAACGTTTTTGACGATAGCAGAAATAATAATAAAAAACAGTCAAGACTGCCGTCATATGACCAGAAAACATGTTGATTGTTACAGCTAAGTCTTACAATATTTGAAATACCTGCGTACATAGTTCAATTCTCGCTTAAGAATGCTTTTGTCCAGAATTGCTAGCTGTGTTAGAACTGAAGTTTTTTTAACAGTAAATGAATCCAAAGGCGCTTTTAGAGCTCTCGGTCATTCTTGTCTCAAAATTTCTCAATGACAACAACCATTGCTTCATTAATGATGATCAAGGGCGCCTTCTTCGTTCCTCAGCTCTTTTTTCTAACTGCCCGCTTTTGGAGTCCTCGATACATTGAAAAATCAGTGCCCTAAATTATGGCTTAGTTTAAAGATGTTAGTTAAGCCTACCAAGTCACTGGATATAACCAAGATTACGGTTAGAGCGGCGTGACATACATGAATGTTCTTGTTGTTTTTGTTATCCTCATCGTGTTATTCGCACTTCACAGTTCGAGAACATCCTCATTGTCTTCACAGCAACTGCACCTTTCTTTTACACGCTGGGTGCATGCTTAGTTGGAAAAGAGCCGTGAAACATTCGAACGACCTAGAAACTTTACAGCGAAACTAGACAAGTTAGAAAATTCACGCAGCAAACACACTTGACAAATGCGCAGAATCTCGGAATGCACCCCGTTAGCTGAGGGCTTGAGTGCTTTAATTCATCTGCACAATATTACAAAACTTTGATTTGCTGGTTATTACTCACGAAATCCTTAGAGATGAATATTATCTTGCTGTCGAGTTGCATTATGCTGTTTTCCAGCCTCATATACGACACTTCCATTCCATTGAGAGCGATCACCTCATTATATTCGCTAATCCTTTCAGTCCTATAGCTCTTGACTTACTATCCGTTACTATAGCTTACTATCCGTTGCCTACAAAGTATTTACTAAGGTAATCACTAATAGCGTCAGGGCAACGTTAGACTTTAATCAACCTAAAGATCAGGCAGGCTTTCGTAAAGGATATTCCACAATAGATCATATTCACACTATCAATCAGGTGATAGAGAAATGCGCAGAATATAACCAACCTCTCTATATAGTTTTCATTGATTACGAGGAAACATTCGATTCGGTGGAAACCTCAGCAGTCATACAGGCATTGCGTAATCAGGGGGTAGAAGAGCCTTATGTCAAAATACTGGAAGATATATATAGCAACTGCACAGCTACTATAGTCCTCCATAAAGTCAGCAATAAAATTCCAATAAGGAAGGGCGTCAGGCAAGGAGACACGATCTCGCCAATGCTGTTCACCGCATGTTTGCAGGAGGTATTTCGAGGCCTGAATTGGGAACACTTGGGAATAAGAAGAAATGAAGAATACCTAAATAATGTGCGATTCACTGATGACATTGCCTTGCTGAGTCACTCAGGAGGTGAACTGCAAATCATGATCAATGAGTTAGACAGGCAGAGTAGAACGATGGGTCTAAAACTTAACATGCAGAAAACCAAGGTAATGTTCAACAGCCTAGCAAGGAACAACAGTTCATAATCGGCCGCGAGAGCCTGGAAGTTGTGACGGAATACGTCTACTTAGGGCAGGTAGTGACCGCTGATACAAATCATGAGAGGAAGATGACTGGAAGGATAAGAATGGAGTGGAGCGCATATGGCAAGTTCTCAGAGATCATGAGTGGCAGTTTACCAGTTTCCCTCAAGAGAAAAGTGTACAACACCTTTATCTTACCGGTACTCACCTACGAGGCAGAAACGTGGAGGCTAACGAAAAGAGTTCAGCTTAAGTTAAGGACAACGCAGCGAGCCATGGAAAGAAAAATGATAGGTGTAACGTTAAGAGACCGTAAGCGGGCAGAGTGGGTGAGGGAACAAACACGGGTTAATGATATCCTAGTCGAAATCAAGAGAAAGAAATGGGCTTGGGCAGGGCATGTAATGCGAAGGCAAGATAACCGCTGGTCCTTAAGGGTAACGGATTGGATTCCAAGAGAAAGTAACCGTAGCAGGGGGCGGCAGAAGGTAAGGTAGGCGGATGAGATTAAGAAGTTTGCAGGCAAAGGGTGGATGCACCTGGCAAAGGAGAGGGTTAGTTAGAGAGACATGGGAGAGGCCTTTACCCTGCAGTGGGTGTAGTAAGGCTGATGATGATGATGATGATGATGATGATGATGATTAGCTCTAGACTGTGAAATGAATTCTGTACATTTCATGGAAAGCCGCATACTCCCGTGAACTTATCTACGACTTTAGTTAGTCGTCGACACATTTTCATTCGTTTGCCTTTGAAGGTGTACCTCATTAGGTATGCAATGTTTTCAGAGCCTTTCAGTTTTTCACTGCCTTGAATTTTATTCCTTTTCAAGAAATCTTTTTCGCTCCGTCGTATGTGGTTTCTGGGCCAAGTGAGCAGTCCAGTAACTCCCCCCCTCCCCCTCCCCTGTGCTCATGTATTAAGAATACGAGCAAAAATTGCCTTTACGATTTTTCGTTTCATAAAACCCGTCTTACATGCCAGATTCAACGCTATTTACAGGAAGTGTATTTTTCCCTATAAACGACTTTTCTTTATTTATATGCATCTAAAAATGTGATTCCACACAGTCACTGAAGATGACCGGCTGTAAAATTCAAGGAGGGTCCGCTTGAAGCGACTGTACTAAAAAAATTATTTACGGTGTAGTTGTGAGGCATCATTGATAAGCAAAACCCATTCACGCCATCTTCTAAAATAAGGACTCATTCATGTTGGCTGGCCATCTGAATTTAGGTTTTAAAAACCCGTAGCGTAAAGAAGTTCCATACAACACCGCCTAAGAGGTTTTTGCAGAAAACAATCCTGAAACCATGAAAAGTTGTGCGTGAAGAGGGGCAGGTAACGTAAGAGAGCTAGAGATAAAACATTATAAGCTTTTTTCAAATATTGGAGGTGTCAGGTGGCCCTACTCCTTATTTCAGATTCTGGTGCGGCTTGCACTCATGTCTGGACTCGTCGGACGATGTGACATTGGTCCTCCAGGCCATAGCTGATGATGGCTGCCTCCCACAGCTTGTATCATCCCTGTGATGTTGTTAGGCGGGATGGTTTTCAGGTGGGTGGCAACTTCACGAAGTGACGAAGTTCTCACAGTCATCATAAACGAGACAGTGCCAATTTTTGTGGCGCTTTTCTTATTCCCTTATAGCTTTTTAATGACCTGGTATTGCGGCAAATGTCGGCGGCGGTAACAATGAGGTGCAACCTAGAAGTGGGCTAGTGAAGCAGAGCGATACCTTCCAGAAATTCAGTGCGGTTGCGCTTTATTTATTGCGCGCAGGAGAGCTAGAAGTAGGCTGTCAGGTGAAAAATTAAACAATATTTTCATAGCCAAGATATTGCTGGGATCCAGTGACGCCATTCGCACCAAAAAAACCGCTTAATAAAAAAGAAACACGAATTGTTGGTGCTCGAGGTACAAGTGGTGTGAAAACGGACGAAAAAGTATACAGTACGCTTACTGTCAATGAACCTATTTATTTTCGGCAATTTAAAGGGACATAAACGCTTTTTTTTACCTGAACACGCCATTCATGGTTCGTAAAGATTACTGAATAAACTTCCATGCATCAGGTCCATGGATTCAAGTGAGGATAACAGCGAACTTTCCAGGTGATAACACACACGGCTTTATTCGGCATGTCTGCTTATTCATATAGATCAGATAGGCTTCTGTGAGAGCGCGCTGCTCGAAGATTATGTTATCACAAGAATTATCAGCTACTCATTTGCAATCCATGTGCAGTTATCACCTATAAAGTGTCTCGGTTCTTAGTAGTATTTACAGTAGCGTATTGGGTTTTACTTCAGAAGGCAGCGCGAGGAATATGACGGATCCCGTAGTGGAGGGCTCCGGTTTAATTAATGCCGTCTGGTGTTCTTCAACGTGCACAGACATCGCAGAGCACACGAGCATCCTGCATTTTGCCTCCATTGCAGCGAGTCCGCCGCGGCCGGAATTTAAACCCGCGTCCTCTGGATATGGAGCCCAGTGCTTTAGCCGCTTAGCAACCGCATCGGATCAGTTTCGCTTTTCATTCACAAGTGAACGATGAATGGTTGTATGGAGTTTATCCTTTTCTGTAATAAACCACTCCTACCAATCGCATGCGCACGCGTGAACAAAAAGCTTTTTTTTTACCGCTGATTGTGTTGACAAAATAGCAGTTGGAAATCGAGTAGTGTTGCGTGTATACCACCTTTGTGTTGTACTGAGTCTTCTTTTTCATGGGTCTTTCAGTGACAGAATTAAACCCGACTGGCCCGATAGCTCACATCACTGAAATGCATTCTGCACAGTGTCTCACCGCTACTCATGATAATTATTCACCGCTTTTTTGTGTAATGTATGTTCACTGCAAGCAAAAATCATTTCCATGGGATTTTTACTATTTCTGTTCGCATGATATGCTTGGGTAGCTTATACGCAAACTCCTTACTTTAGGGTCAACAGAATACACGCCCTGCGCGTCGCATGCAATGATGAATGTTGCATCCTCGTTAAGCTACACCTAACTAGAGGTGTTTAATATGTATTGAACTCTGTGAAAATTTCAGATTTAAATATATTTTCCTTTCATTCAGTCCCAGCGATCGTTTGCTTCTTAAGAGGTCTATTTTTAATTGCAGGTGAAGAGGTTTTATAATTCGGCGAGATTAAAGGGGCGGAATGTGTGAAACCTGCAGGTAAAGCATTGGAAGTAATTTTGGGCTAGTATTTGGAATGGCGACATAATAGCAGAATAAAGCCACATCGGCGTTCAGGCTTCTCTGCTTTGCACAGCGGCGGGTAGAATACGCACCGATGACGTCACGTAGGTCTGACGCTGAATTTCCAGCTCATAAAATGTTGTTTCAAGGAAGTAAACCAACGCCGCCGAAGGTGAAGCCCACTATCCTTTGTTTGGAGGTGTTAGAAAACGGACGGCAGCTGGTAAGCGAAGGCAGCAGACGTCTGAAGTTTCGGCAACAATGACGTCATCACGAGAATCTCCTACGCAGTGAGGAGAAGCCTGACTATCATTAGTTTTAATCGGCGATTACGTCACTATTTTAAATGCTTGCGCCAAACTACTTGGCATGGTTTACCTAGAGGCTTCATGGATTCGATTTCTTAAAGAACACCAATTTCTCAAAAAGCCAGTTCATCTTCCCTTTAGCTTCCTTTCGGCTCCTTACATGTAGAAAAGTGGAACATTTCTCTTGACCGTTCTTTCAAAGAACACCAGCAAATATTTGCTCATTACCTGTGTTCGCTTCATAAATGCCAAAAACTCCTTCTTTTCCTAGTACCACATTGCCGTCATGTCCCGAGTCTACAGTAACTAATGAACCTATGCCCTCACTATAATTGAAATGCCGTGACATCTTGAAAAGATTTTCTCCTTCGTCACACAGCTGAGTATTGAGTTTTCTTTGTACCCTTGGAAAGCCTGGGAGGGTGTTATATATATGCAGATTATCCGCCCTTTCCTGTAGTTACACTCCTGCCAGAGTTTCAAAAAGTGAGGGGCAATCAATTGCATTTATTCAGAGGAAATGCGAGAGCGTTCCTGTGTACGCCATCTTTCTTTGCGCCGTCAATATACAGGCTGTGGATCATCTGTATCACTAAGACCAGTACTGCTACTTGAAACTTCTCAAAGCGACTTAAGTCGGTAAAAACTTACTCACTATTACGTCAATGAAGCGTGATTACCAAGTTCTTACGAAGAATTTTTGAATTTCCTTAGTAATTTTTTATTCGCCCAGCAGTCTTCAACTACTGCTCGAAATTCTCCTGAATACAACGAAACCGACAAAATATTTGCGAACCTCAAGGAGTGCACAGTATTTCTCCCCCAAAATGTATAAACTTTGAAAACATTGCTCTTTTCGGCATATTCAGCCGTCAACACCGTCTTAAAAAGCTCAAGCAAAGATAGAAAATTAAGTACTTCGCACACTACTGATCAATGGCATTTATTTCAAGAGGTTTCATCACACCAATTTTTGTTTCAAGCGCGAAAAGTATTGTCTAAGTTGAGAAACCACTCACAACCCCGCGATACGCTGCCCTCGCTCTTCACTGCAGTGCATACAGCCGCTCCTTCGCCCGAATGCGATGTTGCAATGGACCTCAGCAATCACCTCAACGTCACAGTTTCAGAAAACAAAAGTGAAACCATTGCGTAGCAAGAGCACCGTGACTCCCCACGTGGTATCCTGAGAGGCCGACCAATGATCGATGCAGACTCGCTGCTCAACCCTCAGGTGCCGGAAGTGCCATCACGTACGGATGCCGCTTTCAGTCCGAACACAACTACTATGGCGAGTATTCTTCTCTTTAAACAGTGTAGGCCTTGTGGTACAAGCATCTTCACCTACCCTTCTAACACGATGCGCAGTTTGCAGCCAGATAGTTCAAAACAGTGGCACCCCAGAAAGAAGCATGAAGTACGAGAGTTTCGTCACACCAAGCCTTCATACGTCTAAACCGCGCACACTGGGCATATGTCCTAGACTGCAAGCGCGTAATTTCATGTATTGAAACATCGATGAGCACGCCAAACGACCTTTCAGCAAGAAAATATATGGAGAAACCACCTCCAGTGGCATAAAAAGGCTTTGGGTGTATCCTTACCTCCCGCGCCTTTGTGCAATGCAGTGAACAGTAGTAGTAGAATTTTGCTTTTTTTTCAAAAAGATTTAAAACACAAAAAGGAAGAAGAAGGTTTTTCTGGCCTCTGCATCTGCCATTGTATCCAGAAGCACAGGATCTACGGCCAGTGGAAATAAAAGGGACAGCGACATGAAAAGAGCACTGAGTATTGGCGAAGTAGGGGGCGGGATAAAATCTTGCCTAAAACAAAAAGTTTTCTGGTTAAGCTGCGTGAAATGAAGTTCACTGAATTTCGCTGTTCAGCGCACTACGCTTCGTATTTTTACTTCGATTACCTAACTCTGCAACTTTCGTGTGAATAAGCCGCAAAAAAGTGATTGTTCATGCTTTTAATCTTTTTATTTTTTAAATGCCGTGTATTCCATGCGAAGCGAAACCGAGTCAGTGATATTTTTGCCTTCTATACAATTTTGGAACATAGTTGGCTTCAATACGACAGAACATAAAAATTATTAGAAAATTGAAAGTACCACGCTTTCGTTCTTGTGTGAGTGCCTCATATTTTGGAGAATTTATAAGAAGTTGGTGTTCAACTAATTATGTCCAAAAGCGCAATATCGTTTTTCATGCAAAAAAATTACCGCCAACTGATAAAAATTTTATTTGCCATTTTTTTTGTTAGACAATTCTTGCTATC
>JARKHS020024250.1:0-46359 GCA_030143305.2 Amblyomma americanum | reverse complement strand
ACTGCTGCACGGACACTAAAAGGCTGGTTGTAGGTTGTACTGAACTCAATAGCAGAAAAACCAGCTCCCGGCTTGAGTTGGCTCCTAATCGCAAAACAGAGTCATTCATAAGCTTCCTAGAACGACCCACATGAGCAATCGCATCGAAGCCGAGGACTCCCATGTGTTCGGCGCCAAGCGCACCCCGTCTCGTTTCCGGGCGCTAGTTTGTTTGCTGAATGAACGCTCGGTGCGCACGACTCAATTAAACACATTCCGAGATCGCGTGCAGCGTGGGGGGGTCCCCCGTCAGTCGAAAACAATCCCCGCTCCCGCGTTCCTTGCACCCCTCTCTTTTCTTCCAATTATTAGATTTAGTTTTCTAGCAAACGACGCTTTAAAAGTCAGCTTCACCAATCCCCTGCCCTTGCTTTTCACTCCACGGATTTAACATTATTTATATCTCCTTCCCTGGCGTTTGCTTCCGGCTTTGTGCGTCAGAGCCGCGTTTCTTTCCTGCATCTCGACTTTATTTCATCCGGGGAGTCAAACTTTATCTTACTCACACCCCAAGTGGTGACGCGGAGGAGGGCTGCTATTTACGAGCTAAAATATAAATTAAATTTTTGGCCCTGCTTGGTGTCTCTGGCAAAGGGGAATTTCGGCGCCTAAGCAGGGAAAGAGGAGGCAGGACGGGACTGAGAGGGCGAACCGCTAATAAAGGGAAACGCGGGAGCTTGGCAGTGGACCAGCAGAAAAGGCGGAGAAAGGGCACGGAAGTGGGATAATAATCGTATCATTAGAAAGTCTCCTAGCCCAGCCGACACGGACACATGAAGGGTGCAAGCACGGCAGACCGATGTCTAAACATATGCAATGACGTTCGCCCTCTCTTCCGTGCTATGCCGGCATGTTAGTGATGCGTGCCTTTGTGAAAACTTTCCTCATTTTATCCGCGCCATAATCTACCCTTTTTCCTTGTCTCTCGGCCCAAACGTTCCTCCCTCTCTGTTCCTTTCTTTCCTTAAAACCCGCCCAGCTCATCTTGCAGCACGACAGAGTGCCTTTTCGAGCGAGCTGAGTGAGGAGGGGATGAGGATGACACGAGCGGGCAGCCAGCCAGGCTAATCCGACGTATGCAAATATGCCGACTGCAAATGAATTCCGCTCCGATGCTGCTCTTGCTGCTGCTTCTGTCGCTGACCCCGCGCGCTGCTTTAACGGGCCCAGTGTTCGCGTGATGCTCCCCCCTTTGGCCTTTATGGAGGCCTCTTCCCTCTCCCTTCTCGTACAGCGCCGCTTATTTACGCGTTTATTTTCACTCTGAAATCAAGGAATACGTGCAGGCCTGGACCACAATCTCTTCTTTGTGATCTGAAGTGGTTTGAGCCCGGTTGCTACGGCATCAGCAGTATCAGTGTTCGGTATTACATTGATATACATAATAATAATTGACGGATGCTCCACCGGCCTCCTTTCTCCGCTTGAGGTTCACCCAATGACTCCTCATTATCAGAATGATTGGATTATTAATGCCTGGAATAATGGCACATAAATACTAGCGTAAAAAACAGGACGCACACTGGACATCAGATCGTTTTACTGGCACTAGCGCACGCATTTATGTCGACTATAGTCGTGCACCCCGCTAATTGCACCTGCTCCATATTTGCATTTAGCGTTCCAATCTGAATGTGGGATGGTGTCTTAATTCAAGTGTCCAGTTTTTTAAAATACACAAAATTCCTGACAAGGTGATAGCACGTGATAACATAATTTCTGCCAATCCACATTTTTTAAAAATGTTTCGCAGAGTGCCCTCCAAAAATCTATTACAAACAGGCGGTGCTATTTTATCGACCAATGATACATTCGTCAGATTGGCCGATGCTTCTCTACCAGGAAAGAGCGAATAATGCTGCACAGGATTCGCGTCTCTCAAGGAACGGGCCAGCTTCTAGAAGACCTTTACAGCTGATATTTCTGAGGTTTTTGCGTAAGAAAGACACTGTTTAAAGCAAAAATTTAATGAAATATATTCACAGGTTCAAGACAGCTGCACATAGAATTTCGTGACAATTGACTACATTGCATAACTCTTAGATTTCAACTCGTCGATTGCGGATTTCCCCATCCCCCCTAAGTGAACTCTGAGTGACTAAATGACATGTTTGTAAACTTATTCGTAGTCGCTAATGTTTCATATTATGATGACCGAGCATTGCGAAGACTACGCGACAAAGTTTTACGCAAAAATAAAAGACAAGCATAATACTTGAATCCGGATAGGATTCTGGCAACTCCGGTGCGGACACGCTACTGGTATGCACATCACGCTAATGAGCAACATATTGATTTCATTTCCTAATAAATTTCGTTATGCGTACTCATAGCAATAATTAATATGCTGCTTTCGCAATTACTCACGACACGCGCAAGCAAATTTGCAAAAGCATCCCGCTCTTTTTGTTACGGCTCAATCCACCGGCTTAATTTTCTTATGCATCCTTTTCTTCCCGGGATATGATGAGAGGAAGGGGGAGCTTGGGGATTTGTTCCCACCATTATTTCCCCTCATCTTTGAGCCACAGACATTAAGAGGAGCTGACAGCACAGGCTATTTATTTGTGTTTGAATAACTTAATAATACTGGCTCTCGGCAGCGCCGACCCTTCCCCCGCTGAAAGCCCACCTCACAGTCCCTGGGGAAAGCGGTCTGATAAAATACCGCCATCGAGAAAAGAGCTCGCGGCTGATATGCAAGCAAGAACGTTCCTTGTTTGAGTTTGGGCCCCGCCTTATAACATGAAGTGGTCGACGTTGCAGGCAGTGACGCAGCCCGGAAGGCTGCAAGCTGTATTTGTTCATTTGCGTTAGTTCGAGCAAGGTCCACCCTTTATTCCCAAGACTTTGAAGAAGTTCCGCAGAGACTGTGCTGCTTTCAAAGTTTGTTGGTTGTTCGAAGTTAGATAATTAAATGGGAGTTGTTGGCAGCTTACATATTAACAGTAGCGTTCGCTTTATAATCATTTATTGATCAATCTGATATTTTTGTTTTCAATACCAGTACTCTCAGAGAAACAGTAGGAGACTTGGTAAAGTTCAGTCGGGATAGTCAATTTGCAAATGGTGCTGCAGCAGAAGTACTGAAAACGTTTGATCAAATATATAATCCAATGTTCTGACATCAATCCACGGCATGAAAACTTCATGACTTCTACGGCGAAACAAGCTACTTTGTCAGCCGTGTCAGTAGAGAATAAATGAATGCCTTCTCAATCAAGAACACAGGGAATAAACGTAATCTATCAGCTCTCACAATCATCTTTCTCGCTTGGCTAGGAACGTGAATGTCTTAATCCGACGACAATTAAGTTCCTTTACTGGTGGACAGAATTAAAGCGCAGTCACAATTTTCGCAGTTTTTAGGTTTAAAGGTACAGTGTGAACAACTTCAAACAACTATTGTTGTCAGTAATCATTTACTCCTTGGCTCTTTTATTCTACGCTGACGTTTGTCCGGTAGCAACCGAAATCAAGAGGTTCATGGGTGGTGCGTGCATGCAGTGCTAGCAATGAGTGGCTTCTCAAAGTTTATTCGTTTCATTTACTGAGAGAGAGAGCGGATATACAATTTATTATGGAAATTTTGTGTCAGCCGCTGATTTGGTAGCGGCCCTACCGCGCAATGCCAGGTAGTCTGGCCAGTGGCCTTAGACGAGCCAATCACTCCAAAAACTAGGGAGTGGGTAGGGGTAACAAGGTGATTGTATTGATGATGGGCATTCAAAGAGACGGTCGGACAGGTTGGCGTAGTGTCTTGGGTAGTTAGGACATGAAGGTGTCGCCCAAGGACGGTAAAGATACGTGTTAGCTGTTGGAGACGAATGGATGAGTGAATAGTTAGGGGTGCGGTGACAGAATTGTATGTTTATTTTCTCGAAGGTTTTCGTACTATATGTTGATTTGTTTCTGATATTGAAGGGCCCTCAGTCCGGACGACGTGTATGGCCAGTGTATGACAGGTGTCCGGTGTAAAGTTTCGAGAGTAAGCTGATCTGTCACCACGTTACCTGCAATCCCGCCGTGACCAGGAGCCCATCAAATTCAAAATGAGGTGGCGGAGAGTTCAGTCAGTGTATCCATCAGCTCTTCGAGAAGAGAAGACGGAAGATTTCCTGTTTGAATTGCTCTGGTAGCTCCTTTAGAATCAGATTACACGTAGCGTCCACGTGGTTCGGGGGTACTCTTTACAACATCTTGCAGATCACCGATCATTGGGAGTTTTTATAGAGTGGAACTTGAAGTGAGTAGTGAGGGGGGGGGGGGGGAGAGGGGAGCAGAACAGGCCCAAAGTCAGCGTGAGGATGGTTCGGGCGAGGGAGACGATTATATATGAGACTGCACCCGTCGTTGCGGGTGCAGTGTCGGTGTAAATGACGGTATGGTCTAGAGGGGGTTGTTGATGGGAAGCTACAAACTAACGCTGTTCTGCAAATCTCACCGAGAATGCATTAGATGTTAACGCACCCTCTCGTGACCTCTGCAAGACATATCGTACTATTTGTCTCCAGATTAATCGTGCAAGAAAAAGAAACAATAAACCAAAAAACTGACACCCTCTCTCTTTCGTTCCGGGGAGTTATCGCTCGTACCAAATCAGGCTAGCCAATTTACCAGAGAGTGGGACGTTGAGAACTAGAGGAAAAAAACGCTGAAAGCAACGACAAGAAGGAGTTAAAGAGCGCGGAGTGTCCATATCGCTGGCTATCTTTTTGCAAATGAAAGCTTGACTGCTTTCAGCGGTGCCATATATATCAAGAAAGCTTTCGGTGTTGCCCTGATGGCCTCGGCACAAATAAATAAAAACAGTGACTCTCCCGCCCTGAGCAAAGCACCCTCTCAGAGCAACCCAGCTAGGTAAAATATACCGATAAAAAGTGATCAAAACAAACAGAGCTCTAATGGGAACGCGAACAGTCAATTCAAAGGATACATTCAATAAGAAACAATTCAATAAGAAATAAAAAGAATATTCAAGTGCATAAAAAGCCAGAGCATTGACTTTTGCAGTCTATAAACTCGAAAAAGAGCAGGTTTGCGCCGATAAGCTTCTTCTTTCATTCATTCCTTTTCAGAAAAAAAAAAAAACATGCGACACTATTCCCTTTTCTGTGCCTTACATGGAGGCGGCAGTAGTACGTGCCTGCTTGCGTGCGTCCTGCCATCTCTTCACCTTTTTTACTACTCCTGCAGCTTGCCTCGTATTAGTAAAGGGGGATACACGCACGCGGGCTAAAAATACACGTTAAAGAACAAACAAGTTTCCGCATTCGAAGGAACACCAGGGCTAATAAAAATATCCGCGCCATGTATGTCGGTACGGCTGGAAGAAAAGACAGGAACGAAAGAAAAGACGGATGAAAACTCCAACTCGTTTTTCACCGCAGGGCGCCTATCCTCGACATAGAAAACGTTATGAAGCGTAGTGGCTATCTCGTTCGACAAACACGACGTCGGCGGCCGCTGGCTTCCCAGAAGTCTTCACTCTCTCTTTCATCGCAGCTTCGAAGTGGAAGGAAAAGGCGGAAGCAGCGGAAAAGGGATGGGAGAGAAAGGAGATGAATTCGGCCAGCGCCAACGTCCACTCAGCCTGGCTGGTCCGAAGACGAGAACCAGCCTCTGAGGCGCCCGCGTTATCAAAGAAAGCAGGGCGGCGGGCCCGGCCGCCCAAGAGAGATAGGCCTCCGCGAATCTGGCTGTGCACTCTGGACTCTGTGGACTGCTGCTCGACGCATGCGACCACTACGACGATGCACGAGCCACCCGATGGGGAGGAAAGGCGCGGGACGCGGTCCTCCTTTTCTCCTCCAATCGCCGCAGCGTTGATGTGCTGCTTTTGGAATGAGAGTCCGGCCAATAAATCCTCCTTTTTTTCTCCTCTGACGACCCCTACCGCATCGCCATTCCTTTACCTCCCTATTCTGCTCTTTCTTTTTTTTTCTGGCTTCCTTGTGAATTGCGGCATGGTGTTCATCTTCGCAGCGCCGGCAAATCCCTTTCCTTTTCCCTAGGGTCCGTTTAAAATGCCCGCGAGTGGGCAGTGATTTCAGATGCCCTTTTACTTGCCTTTCATCTTGTTCTTAGGAATCCTACGTAAAGCTGTGTTAACATCCGTCGCTCCCTACCTCTTTTCTCTACCAAACCGCATTATAAAGCTTGAGTTATCATCACGGAAGAGGTAGGGTGGTCTTTATTCCATAGCTCTTCCACGATAATTTTGATTCTACAGTAACGAGCCCTTTTTACTGTGAATAAAATAACTGTTTTTTAAATTGTCAATCTGTGGGATATCTTCCTTAGCACGTAACACTCGTCATTTAAGGTATTCAGTTGACTCTCTGACGTCTTACGGGCACAACTTGTCGTTTATTTCATGCAGATAGCATTGCAACCTGGAACTGGCTGGTACGCACTTCATAAAAGTTAACTCATGGGCTAGTAAATTAAGTCGCGAGCATAAAGGAAAAGCAACTGACCTGGTTATTTGCCTTTCTCTTCATCTTTTATTACTTAACATTTTCTTTCTTAGAGGTGCGACGCACAAAAACTAGAACTGTATTAAAATGATAACAAGTGGAATTACTAAAGAAAAAAACAATTGCACGCTTTTGCCACCCTTCGCTTCAGCATTTGTGAACATGACGAGGCAATCAAGATCGCGCATGTTGGGCTTCGAAATCAGCGGCCTTGGGTATTTACGCCGAAGAGGACAACCTAGCAGTTTTTTGTTGCCATATATATAACGCAGGGATGAAGCCATCTCAAATAGGTCATTGTCTCTGCTTATTTTAAAAACGAATACAAATGACTGCATTGCAATTGTAGGGCTTCGTAATGACCGTTTTTATGCAGCATTTAAGACAAGCATCTTTTATTTCAAGGCATTGATGGTTTTTTCTTTGCTGCGGCATGTTTCGCATGATTATGAAACGCTTCCGAAGAGTGGAGTATAGGAAATCGAGAGAGGCTGTAGAGAATAAAAATTGGAGGGGACACCTAAGCTCTTCTTTATGGGTGTGACGCGATAGCAATAATGAGTTAATGCCCATATATGCGGAATTGGTCATTCTCAACTTAACATTCATATATGCCTAGAAGTTATGATACCAAACCTTGCGCAATGGTGCAGCGGGTAAGAGGATGTGCTATTGCCCTGCGATTTCAGGTGCTGGCCACTGGTGGGTCTTATGGAGCCCAAGTTGCTCTTCTTGAGCAACCCCTCTCGAACAGTCATTAATTACACTGTCACCTACCAGGGTGTTCAGTTTGCTCACAATCTGGTCGACAGGTTGTGATGAAGCCGCAACGTCACGTGACAACGGGGCTGTGATTGCCGAGCTCTCGCTCGCTCGGTTTTATCTCGGGGAAAAGCGAAAAGTCAGAGTTTTCAATCTTTTTTTCTTCATTGTGTCCCTGCAATTATTTTTTTCCGCTCGTTTGCAGTCTAAGACAAAGCCAGGAAAAATAAACATCGCGAAGAGATGTCATAAACTGCCTCGTGCTGCTTAGACAGCTGACTTGCTGGCTTACGTGTCTTTTTTTTTCGCCCTGCTGAAATGTGACGCAAAATCGTGAGCAACAGGGCTCAAGAAACGCCCAGCTAGTTAGCTACTCTTCCGTTCTGTGCCACTGTGAGAAGCATTCATGTAGAAACGACATAGGTGAGTAGTCTTGTTGAGATTTTATAACCAGTACAACTGGATTTTATAACGTGTACTGTATGATGTCAGTGCGCACAGAACTAGCACAGGTGGTCGGAACTTTGCGGAGCCCTTCACTACAATGTCCCTCATAGCCTGAGTCGCTTTGGGACGTCAAACGGCATAAACAAAACCATAAACCAATGATTAGCATACCGTCTTAAGGCAACGTATATACTAGATTCACCTTTTTCCGCTAAGAAGTTACGCTGTTTTGTGGTCTATCGGTGGCGTGCTGAAAGTTCTGGATTCAATTCCTAGCGCCTTCTGAATAAATTTTTGTTTTGTAGCGGAAGATACATTGGCCACGGCCTCGCTGTTTCATCGTGCTCGAAGCAAAGAGTTTCTTACTATTAACTAGAGGGAAAGCTGGCGCCCCGCCTATGGGCGTTTGCATGGAGCTTCCTCAAAGCCGCCTCAGCCATCATGGGCGCTCTAAAAATCAAAGGGCGGAGAGCTAACCAACAGCAGAACCACAACTTTTGGCCAAAAAATAATGACAAACTAAACGTTGTTTGATAATCAAAAATGCGCTAACATTCAATATCCTGTCTAAAAATTTCAACAAACGAGCAGAAAAGCATGTGAATGTAAAATTTTCCCAAAATAAGCGATGGCTTGCTATCATTGGCCAAGTATTGCAGACCAAAAAAGCCAATATTTCGTACTTAACAGGCGAACTTTTAAAAATAAATATGTTTGCAGAAAAAATGTTGCTGTTTGAGCAAGAGGTTTTTTAATGGCCCTTGGGAACCCAAAAACTTTTTGTCGGCGTCGTGTGCTGTTGCCTTTTTGCTACTATGACTTTTGCGCACTACGTTTGCGGCCAAGTCGTCTGCGCCGTGCACGGAACGGGATATCTCAGTAACGCCACTGAGATGTGACGCCGTAGCACTTCAACGCGAAGCATGAAGTTAGAACTTCAGGTTCATCTTCTTTATTTCACATGTATTGGAAACACGTATCAATATAATTATGCGGCTACTTTTTTAATTTGCAATGTTGTCTCTCTCTATGCTCTAGATATACTGTAGCTTGCCACGCACTCGGCCTGTAATTTTGGTTGCACTGAGTATATAATAATCTATCGAGAACATGCGAATAAACATTTACCGGGATGTCCTCATCAGAAGCAACACAAAAAGATTCTAGCTCTCTATCAGCTAAAACTATTTGTTGCGGCTGCGTTTCGACGGAGGCGAAACGCTAAGGCGCCCGTGTGCTGTGCGATGTCAGTGCACGTTAAAGATTCCCAGGTGGTCGAAATTATTCAGAGTCCTCGACTTCGGCACCTCTTTATTCCTTTCTTCTTTCACTCCCTCCTTTATCCCTTCCCTTACGGCGCGGTTCAGGTGTCCAACGATATATGAGACAGATACTGCGCCATTTCCTTTCCCTGAAAAAAAGATAAATTTTCACTTTTTATTTCGCCGAAGAGCCGTGACTCTCTCAGCTCTTCTTCTTTTAATATAAAAACAGTTTTTCAGCCTGCTTGATTTTTCCTACTTAGTGCATGAAAGTAAACACAACACAAAGCTCGGCGCAGTTCGCAGCACAATGGCTGGAGAAGTAGTAGTGCTAAAAGATGGAGGTAATAAGTTTGTTCTGCAGCTTTTTAAGCTGCGTATCTTTAAGCTTGCCCGAATGAACTGTTCGGCTTGAGCACTTTTTGCGAAGAGCTTAGACGACTTAGCGTTGTGGTCCCCAACGCTCTTGTTTAAGCTGATGAATGAGTAATGGTGCAAGTTACAGACGGAGCTGCTCAGGCAAAAATCTGCCGTCATTTCATGTCCCCTAATGATATTTAAATGTTCAATTGCTGTTGATCTCTTGTGCCACTGAATTTCGACCTAGCACGCCCTGTTGTAAATCATATAAGCGCCCACCAAAACCTCCAGATGACATCGTCGCAATTTGAAGTGCATTTCAGTCTCAATAAGGTACTTTCCAAGAAACCGGGCAACCACCAGCCGAATCTGCACTACATGGCACATCAGTGCATTTCAATGAATCGAGGAGGAACCTCTTTTCTGCGTATTCTCTGGGCGGTGTTGAATATAGCAATGTAAATGGCCGTAGAGAGCAAGGCGGGAGATTACGGCAGTCACGATCTGATACCCGACATATGCACCATCGCCGCAGACCGAGATGGACTCGCGCAAATGAGGTATAGTGGGGAGGTCGCATCTTTCTTTAGCCTTTTCGTCCCACAGAAATTTTCGGACGCACACTACAGTGATATAAAGACCCATAGGTTTGCCCTCCGGAAAGTTGTGCTACATTTCTTTGCTTCTCGTACAGAAGTGCGCAGTATGGGATTTATTTTCACGTTTTTATGCTCTTATTTGGTGCCTTCGGACACATGCTCCCTAAGAGATAAGGTACTTGGCATCATCGCTTAAGAAGAGCTGTCTGCTGAGTGAAAAAAAAGTCCCATATGGTGCATAACTCTGCTTAAAAGACAACTTGTGAGAGTAGCTCTCCCTTCTGCCTTAACTTGCTTAGCTACTCAATGGGAGTGCCCAGCACACGACTGTGACTCGACACACATTCGGGCGTACAACTCTCCTTTTCTCTACAAAGGGATACTTTCATAATGTAGAGCGAACAGTTGTGAAGAATGCCCAATCTTAAAAAAAATGCTTTCGAAATGCATTGACATAAAGATGGAGCAGCGTCAAACTCCAACAAAATTTTCGAGCACGTGGAAACGAATGCCGCAGCCTCGGTAGGGCTACTGAAAAGGATGTGACCTTTGGAAAGAGTCACATTATAACAATAAGCCTGCCCAAAGTCAAAAACCGAAACCGAAAAGAAAGGTCGTGTTATAAAAGGCGCGAGAGTTTCGTAAATGACACTCGCTCCAAGCGCCGGGCGACGGCCGTAAATCTAATCAAAGTCAGCGAAAGCTCTCAATCTCATTTTTGCTCTCTTTCATTTTCCTCCAGTTTTCTCTTTTCTTCTGGCGCTCCGATATTCGGTTAGCGCAAAAGCGCTAATATATATATCTTTTGAGCAAGTGCGCTGCTCACTTCCCGCTTCTCCTGCCAAGATGAAGCTGAAGCGGAGCTCACCTCTGTTAAGACAAACTGCTCTCGAAAGGACTGACTGGCCGATTTATTATCTGTCAGCCTCTCCTCTTTTCGCCATCTAAAATCTCCCCTTTAAAGTCCCGTTGCTTGAGGCTCACACCGGCCCCAAGGAAAATGTGCTTGCAGTATATATGGCAGTATTTAATGTACGGTACGAGTTGTCCCCACGTGTCTATATAAGCTTTTCCTGCCTGGATCTATATTTGTATGCCGAAGCATAACAGTTCGTGCGTCTGTAGGCGCGAGTGCAAGTTCACGTTTCTGAGTGGGAGCTGTTTTTGCAGAGAAGTTAGAGGTAACAAAATACACAAAATAAAAATGCGTTTTGTAAATTCCTGATAAAAGCCGAAGTAAAAAGCGTGCGTGTGTCTCCTAGAGTGTTTTTGCAACATTACCGTGTTTTTTATTTTAGCTTTTGCTTTCCCCACTGTTTATGCCCGGATGTCTACTTGTTATACCGCCGAGACGAAGATGGATACGCCCGTTTCCTTAGCTGAACTTCCGGGTGTGAAACCAGATGAAGACTGAGGGCAGGAAATGTGAGCGATGTTTTCAAAGGCGAGTGCGTCTCTGAGATTACCGCGTCCCGCGGCGATGTTTTAGCTTCCTTTTTTTGGTATCTTTGGCAGGTTTCTTTAAGTGAATATTTCCTCAGATGGAAGAGTGATGCTGTGAGCTTTCGGTCCCGAACAGTTTTATTGCGTGGTTCGCTTGTGGAAAAAAAAATTGTATAAATAAGCGGTGGTTAACAGTATTTACTTTTTGTCTTGTTCATAAAGGTGAACTGTTTAAGTGATTTAGAGGGGTTTTTCGCACGATGCATATTGTGTGGCTACAGGGACCGGCTATATTAAGTAGCAAAAGCAGTATTTTGTAAATGCTTCCCCATACACACACCCCCATCCGCACCCTCACCCACATTCCTATAACAACAAGCACAGGCATAAGCACTCACAGAAGACTTAGGGACTAAATTAAAAAAAAAGTTTTAATCCCAGGCGAAGTCACATGATGATCTATCTATGACCAGCGCGATTTCCACCTGCTCTTTTACGTGTCTCAAAGCTGTAACTAAATAGAAAGACATAAAAGCTTCAACAGCTCCAAGGGTGTTTTTTATGTCCCCGTTTGGCGCTTTATGTACAGTGTATGAAAGATTACATGCTTCGGCAGGGCTCTACAGAAGTGCGGGAATAGAATCCTATATTTCTAAAGGAAATGCTTGCTCCTTAAGACGTGACTTTGTTCATTGTGTTGGTTTCATATCATCACACTCATGAACTGAAATCTGTGCCCATAATTGAAATATACCTCTGCAAGAATGCTAGTAACATGAGAAATGTTGACCGTATTTACATTTCAATAAATTCGGCGAGGAGGTTGCATTTTTTTAACGAAAACATTGTTCGAGTAAATGATGCCTCACTATTCTTTTTTGCGAATTAAAGTGCAGTAAATAAATATACTTTACTACTCTCACCTCACATCTTAGCTTCACAGATTTTAAGAGAGTGCGGAAATTTGAAATTTATGTGTAGCGAATTAAATACCTTTCTATTCATTTCGCTTAAATACTCGAATTGCATTTGTTCAAGTTAATTCTAAACAATTTGAATACGTTCTCAAGTTCTGAAATAATTGACACAAATTTCGATTAAGGCTCCCCATAGTTTTTTTTTTCGAAGCTGCTTCGAAAACAGGGCTAATTGCTACGCCGCAAAGCATGATGAAGCATCCTTCATAATGCTGATACATTAGGGCGTGTGCTCGTTGAGGAAAGTACGATGTTTACCCTGCCTTCATGATCAATACCGGATGCCCCCTAGTGGAGAGCAGTATTTCGTCTTTCGAGCGCTTTAGCTTTAACTTTATAACTTATAGCACCGGGGCAAGCGCTTCACTGTGTCGCATGAATATTCGTTTTTTTTTGTTGCAAATATTCACGCAAGTAACGAATACTCCCACGAGTATCATATTCGTGTTCGATTTCGTTGTTCCAGCTTTAGGTTCATACGCTATTCGGGCTTTAACTGAGCTATTGGTATTCAGTTCAGTATTAAAGCTTACCTAATCTTGTGTGTACCGTTTCAGAAAAGTGCCACCGCACACCTGCAATTTTTTTAACTGCCGGTAAACTGTGCATCCCCACATGTTGGTTGACATACCTAGGAAGCTAACCTACGTTGATTTTATCCAGCAGCCCCCGTCGGAGCCACTTTACGACCAGACCGTATACCTCATAGCTGAACCTTCTCAACTAAGTTCCTTCTAAACCTTCTTAACAAAGGACCTTCTCAACTAAGGGAAATGAGAGGCTTGTTATAGCACACATAGAAGGAAGCCAACCGGCACCGAAAACAAGTAAAATATAGGCGTATTAGCTTTTATCTATGTGTGCTGTTCCTCAATGGGATACTAGTAACGAAATCATTTCATACATGAAAGAGAATAGATTTAAAAGTAGAAAAAAACAACCACATGTCGACAGTTGTATCCGAACCCGCGACCAACGTATGCCGCGTACGATGCTCTACCAACTAAGCCATGGTGGCGGATGTCCAGCCTTCTGATTTCGGGGGTATTTATGATTCTTGTAACCTAAACTTGAGAGTTTTCACCAGCGTCATCCTCGCTCAAGGCAGAAGACATAGGTTGTACTGTGTTAGCGCAAGTTCCACGTGCAGCGGTTAGGTGGCAGCTGTACGAGAACCCTCTTATACAACAAGTAAATTCAAGATTGTTCTTTCCCTTTCCTCGGAGGGGATCAGGCCTCTCAAAACGTGATTATTCGACGGTTTGAAGGAGACGTTCGCTGATAGAGACAATTTAAAGAGGAAATATATTTACATGAATCCACAAGGTTGAAAACTGCAAGTGACAGAAGCAGAGTCACACAGATAATCGAACTAACTCTAATTTAATTTGAAATTGTCACACAGAGAAACACTCTACATGACCTTACTCATCGACCGAAGGTTAAAGCCTAGGTGCATGTAGAAGTACGTGCCAAGCACGGAGCCTCAAGCTAGACTGAACAAGACTAGACAATACTGGTGTCTAATGCCTTTGCGTGCATTTTTATAGGTTTTGCAACCAAAGAAGTTGGGGGGTGAAGTTTCGAGGCCCGCCCTAAACTTAGATAAACAATGAAATTTAACACAACGTAGCAACAGCCCTGGAAGGAAGAGCACCACCTCGAGCCCAGGGCTTGGATAAAAAAAAACACAAAATAAACACATTCCGAAAACCCTCTCCTCACGGGAGTTCTTTTCCTTTTCCTTTTCGCCGCCGCGCATGCGTGTCGCCTCTCGAAGCATGCCGAGTTCTAGGTAACTGGCAGGACCACTAACTTACTGGCTCGTCGCGGAGATGTCAGATGGCGCAGGCCCGCGATGCTTCGAAGCCGTCAAGAATGCCAGCAAATGAAAGGGCGCTTCGCGGAACACTAGGCAGTTCACACACTGCCGCATAAGTGGCATGAGGATCCGCTGCCGAGGCAATGCCGCACCGGACCGAGCGGCACCGCGTCCCCGCTGCTACCCCTTGCGTGCGCCACGCGTGATTTCTTGACGCACTGGCGGATGTGCACGCTTTACAATGCTAGCAGCCATCGGCCATTACAGGGATGCTTTCAAGCGGACAGTGGCTTCTGAGCTTATGTCAATGTTAGCGGGGGACACGTGGGTAGGTGTGCCCGCGGTGGCCTCAATCTAAAGTAATGAATAACAAAAACGTAAGCATTATTAAGCGCCGTCTTACACTACCTATGGTATATAGACTGTCACACGGAGGATGTGGTTGTTCTTGCTTTATATATTACCTTCACATGGGTGCGGAATAGAGTGTTTAGACGTGAACATGCGTCCACGACGTCACTCGAACGTTAAAGAGGATTAAGACGCAAGCACAGAGGCCCCCTATTGTTGCTCTGCTACCAGAAGCCTACCTCTCGGCGAATCAAGAGGAAAAGCTAACAGTTAAGCTCATTGTTCACCGGCGCTCCGTGATGAAGGCACGTAAAGATGTCAAAGCATCCAAAGTGTGCCTAAGCCACCGTGCCGCAGTGTCAGCATGCCCGCCTTTGTCTATAAGCTGTGCTACGCGTGTCAAAGCGAGTTGGTTCTCCGACGCAAGAAGTTGCCAGCACCATGCTCTTATGGTTTACGTAACCACGCTCTGTCGGAACCTCTTAACAACGCGGACAAGTTGCTAGAGCTGCGCAAGATGAATACAGAAAGAAGAGCAGTTATAATGGGAGTGTTGCGCACGGATAAAAGCTTCTGCTTTTGTTCTACTGGACACAAACTTTCCTAGAGTACCCGAGCCGAACACTCCGGGGCGCGCTAGCAACTTTCGCCTCAGCTTTCACTACTTGGTAGAGCTTTTCGAGGTACGAGAAGAAAGCGAAGCCCGCTGGGTATGCACACACATGGTATAATGCTGTTTTCGGACCCCAGGGCGCTGATAAACGGTTGCCATGCAATAACGAGTGCGCTGTTCACGGGCCCAGCTGGGTGTTCAAAATTACGGTTTTATAATTTATTTAAACTACAACAAACAACGCACTGAGGATGTTTTTACGCGCAGATTTGTGGCTGGGGGAATTCAAAGCGAGAGGAGAATTGTCGTTAACAACGTAATTAAAATTGATTACTACACTTTTAGTCGCTACACTTGCCGTGCTTATTTGCACTGGAAGCTTAATGGTGGCCGTATTGTGATACTACTGTGTTCTGTAAAAATGTGCAACTAGGTAATGCGTTTCCTCGCGTTCACTAGCCGAGCGTTCAGCTTCATATTTTACTCTAGATATTTGGGAGACGAAACAACATATGCAGCAGTTGCGTAAAAACAGGGGGAGTTTTGCGCCCTTCATTTTCACCTTGCATGTGAGATGCTGAAGGTCCAGATGAAATTTTAAAACATGTAGGTTGGAACACTGGCCTACTCAGAAATTCTCCACAATATGCTAGTCCTGAATTACCACCGACTATAAGTTTCCAATATAAACATTTAGTCTAACTCTATTGCTGAAAATTATTAACTTAAATTTGTAATTAGTAGTGGACAGCGCCATTTATCCTCCCACTTTTTTTGAAGCTGTTCGCTACACCTTGTATGAAAAAATGGCTTCTGTGCGCTGCTCTTTGTGTGTTTTTGAAAATAATGGAAGCGTAATTTTTAAAAGCTAATATACAAATTTTTGCAACGGTGCACTTTAATACAAATTATTTATGCACAAGAGAAGGAAGCTGAAGATGTGGCAGCCAGGGTAATCAAAAAGGAAGGTGCAATATCTTTGATCAGTGTTGAAGGCAGTTCGCTATAAACAACGTCGCCATACCCTCAACATTCCTTTGGGTGTCTTCTTTACAATGTGCGCCCTTCGAAGTGAACGATACTAATTGCACTCTTATATGCCCCTTTAAAGAAATAGGGCAGAAAGAAAGTTTTGCGCTTAAAATGACTGCTCACGTTCATCATGAAAAGGCCTTGGAACCCTACAGCAGCACAGCAGGAGACACATCAAGCATTGCTCTGGTCGCATAAAAGTTGCCTTAGAAACGCCTTGAAAACCTGTGCACTAATATGCATATAGAAATTGGTCGTGCAATGGGCTCATTGCCATGGAACAGCGCGCGACGACAAGAAAGAAAGGAGAGGATACAAAGAGTGTTTGCCCGTTTCCACGTGTTGTGTAACGCCTTGACATGCCGAACCGCTATGATTGAAAGAATTTTTTCTCGAATAAACCCCAGTTGATAGTCGAGCGCTTGTTGTGTGTCTCTCCTTTCTTTTCTGCCGTCGTTAAAGCAGTGCATGCTCATTTGTCCTCAGTATCTAAAAGGCAGACTTTCTATGCTTTGCAATTACCAAAGAGCTCTCATGGTACACACAGAATTTTACGAAGGCTCCTGGATACCAGTTCCTGATTAATTTTCACCGTGATGGCTGACAAGTCTTTAGCGATAGGAGCGTGATATGCAGTACTCCTCCTGACATCTTAGAAGAGACCAGTGAAGGAAAATAATGGTAATGGGACTTTCAGATCTAAAAAAAAAATTGCTTTTCAAGTAGTTCCAGCTGCACAGGTTGATAATTACCCGCCTCAGCTAACACATAAATTTTTGATGTTGTTCAAAACACAAATGTAAGTCTAGCAACAGCCGGACAGTTTTCATGCATTTTCTTGGAAAGGCAGAGAAAGACTTTTTCTTTTTGCGAGATACAAACATATTTCTATGCTTATGGTGTCGAAGTCAGCTCCAGGTTTCTTTTCTTTTTAATATAAGCACTCAAGCCGGATGCCCAATTGTACCAAACGGCGGCGTGGAGCAGAAACCTAAAATATTGCTGGAGATTTAGCATTGCTAAGCAGAAATATTGTGCGAAAGCAGTTTTGTGCAGGTAGACACCATGGTCACGTAAATGGCAGCGCGATTGAGGTGTCCAATAAGCCAGGGAGCCAGCTATGCGCGCCTTTCTTTTAATCAAAATCATCGGCGTTTACAGAGCTTGTCTACGCCCATGCCTATGAATCCAATGCACGCCAGCGGCCTATTGCTCCAGTGCCCCATTTCTGTGAAGACGTTCACAACGCAAACGCGAGCAGCGCAATTTTCTGTCCCTACCGCCAGTTAGCTCAAAGCACGATGGGGGTGTCCACTTACCTAACGAGGCAGTCATACACGTTCCCTTTCCTTTCGTAGCTTTTACGAACAAATGGATGTTGACGTAGACGACGACGTGCAATGAACGGCGCAAGAGTGTGGCGGTTTTACACCAGGCGTGATCGGTTGCAGCGATAGCATAGCGCACTCGTGCAATGGCCAGCGAGGCTGATCTGTTTGCGCCGCGGCGGATTCGAAACCCAGTCGCAGTAATATGTATTTTATTTCTGCAGCTATCTGAGAGGCCTCAGGAAAACATCGGCTTTTTCATGATTGCTAGTCTGGCAGCGACTCCGTCCTTCTTACTAAGATACTGCCTCTTAATCGCAATTAATCAAGCCATGTAGCTTCTCTGTGTCGTATGTGTAAAATTGCCTTGACAATATTACGTAGCATCCCAACAGTTCGTAAACAGTTTCTTTCGAGCTCTATGTTAGAGAAAATATCAAGAGCATGCGCTGTAAAAATGCTTCACGGAAAGCCGTCATCTTATGTTGTACCTGTAGCATAGCACCTCGCCCAGCCTGAAGCCGAACGTTTGTCATTATATGCATAGATTTCTCCGCACGGCATCTAAGGCCTGCATGACGAAATATCTTTAGAGAAATTGGATACTTGATAAGCTTTAACAGAAGTCTCTCACGGACTTTATAAAATCTAATAAAACATTGTAGTGCCTAACAATCTATGAGCAAATCCGAAATGTGGCCAGTATCAATCGGCTTCTGCTTCTGAGGGTGAGGCGCCTGACCTCACTGCCTCAGGCTGCCACTCACTTTTCTGGAAGCTAAGTTGAGTGACCTGTTCAGTTCAGCGAGACGAGCAGGAGTACCTTATATAATGCGAAAACAGCATTTTTTGGAGGTTCAGAAAGAGCAAATGTACCGTTTCGTTAATTATGCTGTTAAGCGCCAGCATGCGTTCAACGCCCATTATCTGCCTTAATAATGCTTCAAGCTTCAGAAACTTTCCAAGAGGTAGTTGTTTACACAGAGCCATTTACCAGCAAATTAAGAGGACTAGCATTTCGGGCAAGCTGAAAAAAGAGAGCTAAATGAGCAGAAAGAGGCTAGACATGAGTTCAAGTAAGCTAGGCACAGTATTATTGGACACTCTTGTACACATGCATGTGTAGAAGTAGGGTTCGGGCTAGTGGGAAATCGACTTGAGCTTCTATAGCCCTTCATCGTTGTGCGCTATGAAACCTCATATGTAAAAGTAGAGAGCATAAAAAAAAGCCGATAATTCATTGTATGAAACCGATGATTTGTCACCGCCATACAGAAGTGCGTCAGCAATTTGCTTCAAACAACACAGGTGATTAATTAAAACTTACTTGTTTGCATAGATTACAGCATACTGACGACAGTGATGCTACTTTTATATTAGTGATTATTTATTATAAATTAGCAGTGGAAGAAAAACATGTTGGAAATGAAACGAAGTATTTATAAGCAAGAAAACGTAAAAAAAGTGGTCCCTACCACAATTTGATTTCGCATGTAAACTGCTGTGCATCCACAGTTTGACGCGAATCGTGGAGGCTAGGTTGTACCACCATTACCTTCACGCCATTACTTTAAAAACAGGAATCAGGGAGTCATGTTTCGAGGAGGCGTCGCGAGTTTTAATCAAGTGTCGGGAATATTTCAAAATGTAATTTCTTACGAAGAAGTTTGTCTTGTTTTCCGGAAAAGCACCAACGGGTCTATAAAAAGGTAATAATTACATTTTTACTGAGTACAAAGTTTGAATTGGGTTATCCTCACTGCCGCTTTCAATATTCAAGCGCCATCGTAGGATAACTCCACAGAAGAGTTGGATCCGGCATTGTTTAATCGCAGGAAAAATCTCGTACTCACTGCTTCTCCAAGCCAGGCACCTGTCTCATTTCTCTTTCCTGTATGTCTACGGACCAAACTAATGGCATACGGAGCGGGGTCATGGTTTAACCCTAGCACCCATCGCTCTTTCTTGTCCTTTCCCCCTCTGCTAACTCCCTTCGATTGGGCCCTGTCGATCGCGCCCGTGAGGCGACCGGGTACTTCGTTGTGCAGTCTCTTGCTCCGTCTACGAATACGCAGCGCCAGCCGTTTTGTTCGCCCGCCCAGAAATGCGGCACCAAATAATTTGCCCCGTCTGCTGCATTTCTCCGATGGCGCCATCTGGAGTCGAGTCGGGAGCGTGAAGGTGACGTTGAAGGCACCGCAAGCCGGTCAGCCGGTCACAAAGGAGACTTCACTTCTGTCGATGGTGCAACAGGATTAAGAATTGTAATCGGTGGTGTTTACATGAGTTTATGGTATTTTGATGTTTTATGAGTTAGTGTGAAATATGCCCAGCTACAAAATATCAGCGTACCTGCAGAGGCTGCAGAGGTATTTATGTCAAGCCCTCTACTTGTCTGCTTTTGAATACAAATGTAAATAGTGCAGCTTTTATTTCTTAAAGCCGATCCCCGTGATCAACTGACGCCATTTCAGCCACCCCAGCAGTCTAACAGTGCTCTTTGAGTTATGATTTATTTTTTCTAATCTAGCTGCTTTATTTTCCTGCCACCTTTGTCAACTTTGCTGTGTTATAAGAATGACAAACGTTCGCCAGTAACAAAATGACATCATAGCAAAATTGGGTGCTTCACAGCAGGCAGTCGTTGCTGACCCACTGAGCAAATAGTTTGAATTGTTGCTATCTAAGGCAAGTACTGAGGCGGGCTTATGGCATCACTGCCGCTTGTCCTCGCTTCCGCTTTTGCTGCATTTTGTTATGTTACAATAAAATGTAAAAGACTAATTTATTGTTTTTGGCTTTTCGCTATACCAAAAATCTAACACGTCTAAATTTACAACACTAAGAGAGATTATTCAAAACGAAATTTCAAAATAACTGGCTGGCATCTAGTGAGCTTGTACATGCAAATTTGTACGATGCGAGTCATTGCTTTCGCGCTATTGTGGGTATACAATAAAAAAACAATGATTAAAGTGTTTCCCGTCGAACATTCTTTGCTAGCTTCTATGCAGCAAAATTGCAAGCAAAAGGAAGGGAGTGAAGGAGACAGAACTTTGCAAAATAGTACAAGCATTTGTAATAAGCAGGCTTGTCTACGCACTCCCATACTTAAAATTAGACAGTAGTGAAAAAGCCAAAGTAGAGTCTATGATTAGAACAGCATACAAGGTAGCATTAGGGCTACCGAACTGTACCTCCACCGAAAGGTTTCTGGGCTTGGGACTACACAACACCTTAGACGAGCTTACAGAGGCGCACTTAACAATGCAGAGAGGCCGCCTTTCCCACACCAAAGTAGGAAGAACCATACTTGATTGTTTAGGACTAGGCATACAGTTTCCACCCCAAGATACCAAAACACAGATACCTAAACGCATCGCTAAGGTAATAAGAGTTAAGCCATTAGCTAAGAATATGCATCCTGCTCACCACAAGGGGAGAAGAAGGGCTAGGGCAAGAGCTCTACACAACATATACAACCAAGATGAACATGCAGTATATGGAGATGCCGCAGAATATCCCCAGAAACAAGCGTTCGCACTAACGGCGGTGGATACGCAAGGTAGACTGATAGTCTCCGGCACTACCATAACGAAATCCTCGGAAACGGCAGAAGAGGCGACAATTGCCCTTGCTATCATTAACACAGAAGCTACTACCTGTTGTATATGTGGTTTCGGTTTCGGTTTGGGGATCACCTGCCGCCAGAGGCACCAGTGTCGCTATGTGTATATATGTGACTGTATGTGGCAATAAACCGGGATGGTTTTGGTTGCTAGCAGTTCGTGTACTTGAGCGGCACCCACCGCTACAACATTGGCGACGAGGACGGGATCATTTCGGGGGGCGTGACTTTCGCCGCTTGCTTTCCGGCGCCATGAGCATTTCTGGACTCGCGCCGCCGCCCCCGTTCCTGCCTGTGCCTGGTCGACCTGCTGTTGCGTGGCCGCAATGGTTCCGCATCTTCGAGAATTACGTGCTTGCTTCGGGGGCCTCTGACTGCACGCCGGATCGTCGCAAAGCACTACTTCTTCACAGCCTCGGCGTAGAAGGTCAGCGCATATTTTACACATTACCACTTCCATCGTTGGACAACGTCAAGCTCGGTGAGCAAACTGCTACTGAGAAAACGTCGGAAGATAGCAAGGGCACAGGCGACACAAGGCCTGAAGTATCGTCGTACGATATCGCAGTCGCCGCTCTGCATGCTCATTTTTCGGCAACAAGCAATGTTGTTGCCGAACGGCATCGTTTCAGTAGGCGAGTTCAGCAAGCTGGTGAATCAGTGAATGAGTACATCACTGCATTGCGGGAGCTTTCTGCTACATGCTCTTTTCCTGCCGAAGAAGATTCGCTGCGTGACCAGTTCGTTGCTGGTATTTCGTCTCGGAGCTTGCGCGAGCGTCTTCTGCTTGAAGGATCGTCTCTCTCGTTCACTAGAGCAGTACTAGTGGCAAGGCAGTTTGAGCAGGCGTACAATGATCTGCAAGAATTTCCTTCTGTAGATGTTGGACGCATAAATACTCGTGGAAATACGCCTACGCGTACACCAGAATCCGACGAGAGCTCGAAGTGTTCGCACAACCGCCAGTCTCGTTGTTATCGCTGCGGTTCATCTCGGCACAATGCAGCATCAGTTCGCTGTCCAGCCAAAAGCAAGCGTTGTCACCATTGCGGTGTCATGGGTCACTTCCGCTCTTTTTGCCAGAAACGAGGCTCCGCTCCGGTGCGTGAGGTAGACAGCCAAGGCTCTCTTAGCGAGGAAGTTTTGAGCATTCTGGCTGTGACGACGGCCGCTCGCTCCGCTGTTTACGTCACAGTTTCGATTGACCGTGCGGACATAACTTTCCTTGTAGATTCTGGGTCGTCAGTTTCCATTGTTGCACACGATCTTTTTAAGCAGTATTTTGAAGGCCAAGTACTTTTGGCCCCGACTGTTCGGTTACTGGACTATTCAAAACAGCCAATTCCGGTTCGTGGCTGTTTCTTCGCTGACGTTACGTACAAAGCTAGCACAACAAGCCTTCTTTTCTACGTCGTAGAACAAGGCACCTCACTCTTGGGTATCGATGCCATCAAGGCCCTCGGTCTACAGATTGATGAGTCATCTCTGCAATGCCTTGAAACGACGCTAACTTCTAATTCTCGAAGGGAACAGCGCCCTGACCCGGCGAAAGCCGTGCAGGATATTAACCTCCCAAAGGAATTAGTTGGCGAGTTTGGATCCAGGCCTTGACCTCGCGAAAGGTTTTGTGCATCACGTCAAAACGTGATCCATGGTGCAGCCAGTGCAATCCAAACTTCGGCGCCTTCCGCTCTCGCTACGACCATTGGTCTCGGAAGAGCTCCATCGGTTGGAAAATCTGGACGTGATAGAGAGGGTGGAGGCATCTGAATGGGTGTCACCCATTGTGGTCGTTAAGAAGAAAGGAGGTATTCGCCTCTGTGTAGACCTTCGACAAGCAAACAAAGCTGTCGTAATAGACAGCTTTCCCCTTCCTCATACAGAAGAGCTATTGCATAGTTTAGTGGGGGCTACAAATTTTTCTAAGCTAGACCTCGCATCAGCTTACCACCAGGTCATGCTTTACCCTGCGAGTCGCGATTTGACCGCATTTACAACAAACGAAGGTCTCTTTCGTTTTAAACGAGTGTGCTTCGGACTGGCTTCCGCGCCTTCTGCATTTCAGAGTATGATGTCCAAGGTCCTGCAAGGATGTAAGGGCGTGCTCTTCTATATAGATGACATTATAGTCTTCGGGCGGGGCCGGCAGGAGCACATAGATAACCTTGCAGCAGTACTTCAACGCATTAAAGAGGCAGGACTCAAACTGTACAGCAATTGTATCTTCGATACGCAGGAACTTTCATTTTTTGGTCACAGGATCACAGCAAGTGGTATTGTTCCGCCGGAGGAAAAGGTTGCTTCCATCAAGGATACACCGGCATCCACCAATACAGCCAGCCTTCAATCGTTCCTGGGACTGGTCGAATACTACTCTAGGTTCGTTCCCAACTTTGCCGATATGGTTGAACCGATGCGCGTTCTGCTTCGAAAGGGGCAACCATTTGTTTGGTCTGGCGAGGTAGACTCCAGTTTTCGAAAGACCAAAGAGGCACTTGCGTCCAAAATAGTCCTGCGGATGTTCGATGCATCTCTTCCAGTTGTTGTTTCCACTGACGCTTCAGACTGTGGGCTTGGAGCGGTTCTCCAACAGGCGGAGGGAGAGAAACTACACACTGTCGCCTTTGCTTCTCGAGCGCTTTCATCTGCAGAGAGGAGATATTCAGTAGGAGAACGCGAAGCGCTTGCGTGTGTTTGGGCGTGCGAGAAGTGGCATGTTTATTGTGGGGACGCCATTTCACGTTGCTTACTGACCATCAAGCCTTGGTCGCATTGCTGTCTACTCAAGGGCCAGGAAGGCGTCCTTTGCGGATAGCACGGTGGGCGGAGCGCCTACGGCAGTACAACTATACAGTAAAGTACCGGAAGGGTTCGCAAAATCGAGTAGCAGATGCGCTCTCTCGCCTCCCTGCGTCACCTCCTCAGGAAGAAGAGACTTTACCAGACGAAACTGTATCAGTTGCCCTTATATCTTCTTGCATTACCAGGGAAGCCTAGTCGGAAGACAGCACACTGCAACGAATCAAGGCCTACATTGAATCGTCCTGGCCTGCGCAAAAATCTCTGCCGGGTGAGCTTCAACCTTTCCTCAAACTTCGCGATGAACTGTCAGTGGTGGACAATTTGATTTTGCGTGGCGAACGCCTTGTGGTTCCCTCATCACTTACAGCGCGGATAATTACCGCTGCTCATGAGGCTCACCCTGGAATTGTACGAACGAAAGCACGTCTGCGAGAAAAATTTTGGTGGCCAGCCATGGACAGGCAAGTCGAGCTAGCTATTCAAACGTGTAGTATATGCCAGGCAGCGGACAAGAGCACGAAGGTTATGACTGCACCATTGAACCCGGTCCCCTTACCAAAGGAACCGTGGCTAAAGCTTGGCATGGACATTGTTGGCCCACTTGAGAGAGCACCACACGATTGTCGATATGCGATCACGCTGGTCGACTACTTTTCTAAGTGGCCCGAAGTATACTTTTGCAACCAAGCCACAACACGCACAGTAACAGGCTTCTTGGTGTCAGTGTTTGCACGTGAAGGTTACCCAGAGGAAATTGTTTGCGATAACGGGCCACAGTTTTCATCTCGAGAGTTCCAAGCTTTTCTGCAGGATCGTGGCATCCGCTTGCGGCATTCGTCCGTATACTACCCGCAAGCAAACGGACAGGTAGAACGGTTCAACAGTTTTTAAAAGCTTTGTTCAAGTGGCTACACTCGAGCAGTCTCCCTTACGCCAAACGGTAACATAATACTTGGGCATTTACCGTTGTACGCCGCATGCCACAACTGCAGTTGCTCCAGCACTTCTCCTGCATGGACGTCTACCAAGGACTCGGCTCGATGTCGTTGGGTATCCGTCAGCAATATTTGCAACCGCCCCTACTTCAGAGCTCCACCGCCTACGCGAGCGGGTGAAGCAAAAGCAGCAATCCAGTAAACTATACACAGACGCTCGCAGGGCCGCAAGGGAAACCAAAGTGAATGTTGGTGACATTGTACGAGTACGCAGACAAACTGCTTTTAAAGGTGACCTGGCTTTTAGCCGCCCAAGAAAAGTGATAAGAAAGCAGGGGCAATCGTCCCTCCAACTTGATGATGGAAAAACGTGCAACGCTTCAAAGTTGTCAAGGATGCCACGAGCTTCTGCATCCATCTGTGGGTGGGGAGAAAGGAGTGATACAAATGACACCGCTAGGGAAAGCAGCTCACCGCCTACCTTGGAGAGACCCGTTTCAGAAGCGCCAACCGGAACTTCAGCTGTGGCTGCTGCGAAGCAGCCGCCTATGTCACCAGTGACCGGCTGTGAGCCGGAAGAGACTTCGCCTGCCGCCAGTGGTTTCTCAGAAGCATCGGGACCTGAGCGTAGGGTACAGCCATCAAGGAATAGACGACCTCCAGACCGCTATGGACTTTAAGTACAGAAAGACACGTTTTGCAGTGAACATGAACGTGTCACAATCTGCACGAGTGTTGAGTTTGCTGACGTTGTGAAATATGGACATAAATGGAGTTGTATCTTGTTTTCCTCGTTTTGTTTTATATTTTTGTATTAAGTGCATAAGACAAGCACATTGATGTTACTGTAAATATAATTCTGTAAAAGAGCACTAACGTACTACCACTACTAAATCACTAACCCATGTAGCTGTCTTATTTTTATAAGGAAGGGAATATGTTGTATACGTGGTTTCGGTTTGGGGATCACCTACCGCCAGAGGCACCAGTGTCGCTATGTGTATATATATGACTGTATGTGGCAATAAACCGGGATGGTTTTGGTTGCTAGCAGTTCGTGTACTTGAGCGGCACCCGCCGCTACAACACTACCATACTCAGCGACTCTAAATTTGCCATACGCAATTATACGAGGGGCAGAATTTCTCAGGCAGCAATGAGCATATTGGGTCAAACCAAAGACTTGGACAGAATTATTGAATTGATATGAGTCCCAGCTCACTCGGGGAACCCTGGTAACGAAGCGGCATACATAACAGCTCGAGGATTCGTCAGCCGAGCAGGGGACGCTGTCGTTGCTGAGAGTTTTTCGAAGGACGGCCTATGATCTTTTAACGATATTACTAATCGTTTTAAACTTGAAAGGAGGATATTCCCTCCTCCGGACAAAGCCTTTAATAAGGAGCAGGAGACCACTTGGAGGCGACTCCAGACGCGATCCTTCATGACGCCTTACCTGTTGTCAAAATTCTACCCCGGTGAATACGACCCTGCATGTACATTATGTGGTGATTTAGCCACTTGTGATCACCCTATTGTGGAATTGTAAAGAGGAGCCGCCCCCGAAATCTCTAATACAGGTTCCTACTCTCGAGCAGTGGGAGGCCGTGTTGGTCAGCTCCGACTTGAGAGTTCAAACCCGGGTCATTGAATGGGCTACCCAGGTCGCTGTCAGCCGTGGACTGATAGCCACCTAGCACGGATCGTCTGCATTCTGCCTTTTCTGACGAATTAAATGTTTTCCAATCGAATCTATGCAGCCAACACTGCAATGGTGAAGCAGGACTCGGCGCAACATGCTTAAGAGGAAAAAGAAGTGGGCGAAAGAAAGAGCTAGACACAAATACTCTGGTAACCATGCATGGGTCAGACGGGGTAAATGAACACGCTTGTAGAAAGAGGCGAGAGAAAAAGATCAGCGAAGTGCACGCAGAAGATTGGGCGCTTGAACAGTGCATGCCCTGTGGTTCGTCCACTTATAAAAGGTGTTGCGCCAGTACTCGAATTACTTTGGGTTGGTGAGGCCACGGCTTCAGAATGTTTCATTATTCTAACTGCCTTCCAACCAGCAGGGATAAGTAGTCCGCAGGGCCAAGCATGGGGCATCGAAACAATGACTGCAGCAGATAAGATACGCTATAATTTCGTCAGACATCCGCCACAGTTTCACAATGCAATATTTGTAGTGTATTCTCTAAAATATGTGTAAATACTTGTTGGCGAGGGGTAATTGGACACATGCACCCAGTTCTACTCCTTCTGACATACATTAAGCGCAAGAATATGGCGACATTTAGAATTTTAAGTTTGTTATAATGGTAGCTTATTAACTTGTGCCCCTTAACAATCTAATCGAGTTGCGTCAGCGTGGAGATGTGATGCCAGTACCGCAGCAGACAAGGAGACTTTAAAGTTCTTTAAAGTTCTTTAATTAGTTCTTTTTTGCTTTTGAAGGGCAAAGTGGGGGGTAGGGGGAGGGGGAGGAAGCGTAAATGCACCTTGACAGGGCTTCGCACCGTCCAGCTACAGTTCGACAGAGCAGGCGGGGCAACCTAAAAAAATAAGACTGTCTTACAAGGCTTCTAGAATTAAATTGCAGCACAAGAGTTGCAATCTCAAGTACGGAAAAAAAAGAAAGCAAGATCTGCAAATTCAGGGTACGAATGCACGTTAAAGGTAACTAGAAGATTATGAAGCAAAGCCAAGCACGGCGAAAAGCATGTAGGAATTGGGAACCATGTTACACTGGAAGTAATAAAATTTTTATGAATCGCCTGTTTAGACAAGCTCTCGGTTCGATACCAATAAGCCCAAGACCATTTAGTAAATCAGCAGCATTGCAGTATACTGAATGCAATCACGGCCCCCAGGTCCACCCAACGTTTACGCGGTTCTTCCTGCCCAGGTTACGAACGGTCAGACAGTGAGGCGTAATTATTAATCAGTCTGCGGTATCAGGTGTAATATTTGAAATTATTTTGGTTTGTCATGGCAGTCTGTTCACAACATGTTTGTACCTGCTGCAAGAAAACACGCTGTTTTTGTAGATAGGCTCCAGGTCTAGGTCAACACTTTGATAACTGTGCAGTGGTAAATGTGAAAGATATTCCAGGTGATTTTTTAAACCCATTCTGCCCCTCCTCTGGCACAGTAAATGGTGGGCCGGAGCCCGATAACTGGTGAAGCCTGAACGGTTGCTGCTGACGAGACTTTATTATCCCTGCCGAAGCCGTGAAAACATAGAAGGACCGAGCATTTAGCGCACTCCAAATATCCGGAGACTATCGCTAATCAAGCACAAGGCGAATATCCGACCTGCCGCGACCTGCAAATGATTTGGCCGTCGCTACCGAAGCCATGCACACCTTCAGTGAGGGAGCAGACATCGCGCTGCTATAGTCTGAGTATATGCTGGTCGAGCGCAAGGCCGGGATCCGGGTGCTGTCCAGGGCGAGTAAGTTATTGCATTACTGGAGAATATTATGAACATCACGTGTCTGCTGCTCTCTACCTTGAACCCACTGGTGAAACGAAACACCTCAGGAGCTGCATGCGCCCAACTTGTTCCTTGCTGCTCTTCAATAGCGGGCACAATGGCTCCTCCAGCCCCATCGTTCCGAGTAGTCGGGTATGTGTCAAGCTTTAATCAACCTTATCTACCGTACGGTGAAGCAACTATGATTCACTGTGGGGTGTTTACTGCGATTGGCGACGACAGACGGGCCCTGTGCTGCAGTATGACCTCAGAGATCGGCAGCCCTTAAGGATTTCGGGGAACTGCTTGGACTCTTCGGAGCATCGTGCTTCTACAACCAGAGCACTGTCCTGATTAAAGTCCCTTCCTTCTCCTTTCTATTTTTCTCTCTCTGTATCTCACAGCATGCATTTTTTATGCTATTATGGGAGCACTGTGAGCACCAGGAATTGAATAGGTGGAAGGATACGGCAGCTGCTTGTCAAATCAAATGATGGTAGTCGACGAGAAAATGTGAGGCGACCTTTCACATTACTCTCTAAGGAGCACAAGATTTTCAAAAATTTCTTATTAAGTTTATTTTTAAGTCACTGCTTGAACTTCAGTTAATGTTGCTAGTGCATTCCCATTAAATGCTTGTAAAAAAATAGATGCTATTTCCACATTCTTTCCCACTTTATTATTTTTATCTCATTTTTCTTATTTGTAATTGATAGTAAGTCGCGAGTTGAGTCGTTTTTCACGTCTTTATTTTGGCCCGGGTGCTCATCATATCGAAGTCGCTGCCTTAGTTAGCCTTTCTGGCATCCTTTCCTAATGATTCAGCATTAACACCTTCACTTTGGCAAAATATGTCCTACTGTGCGATGCCGCCGTCACCGTCCAGGATGCCGCCACCCACTACTCACCCACATTTGTTCTCCGCTCCTCTCCAAAGTCCCCAATCCTAAAACCAGCACCAAAAAACTCACCTTCAACATCAAGAATCACACCACTAACAACCACCCACCTTCATTCTACACAAGGCCTCCACTCACTACCAACAAATCTTTGCCCTCTGCACATCTCCACCGTCTAAGAGCCTACACCTACCACCATCCAACCCATGTATACCCTACAGTAGCTACACCTTCCACGAGCCATACACGTTTACTCTCAAGAAGGCCACCCCCATCCAATTACTTTCATCTGCCACATGCCTCCATCCACGAATAGCCCGCGCAGCGCTGGAACAAAAAGCAACGGCGAAATGCAATTCAACGACGCAACGTTTAGGTTATTATTCAGAAGTGAAATGTACAACCAGTCTTGCTAGTGCTTATCGGTCTCATCAAATTGTATGATCGCCAGTGCATCTTGTTTCTTGTTCTAAACCATCCATTGTCATCGCCTGCCTCTTTTTGGAGGCGCATCTGCACGACAGCTGCCTTAAACAACCTACTGTGTCAACGACGATGACAGAAACACTGTGACCGTAAACCTTCGCATTAGCGCCTAGTTCTGTAAAAGAGTAAGAATTTTACACCAAACTAACACGTGATTGGCGGGTGATCAAGGGAGTTATGTTCCGGACACAGCACCAGTAACACAGTGGTTGGTTTTTAAAAATAAGTAGAGACCAGGGAACCTTAAGCAACCGTGTATGCGGGTCTTTACTAGGACCAATAAGCAAATGTGCGGGCATTATACTCCAGTCTGGGTTGTTCCCGTCTGATATTCCCGCGTTCTGATCCAATCTGATTTTCAGGAAGTGCGAAAGTGGCCGATCGCCTATGCGATTCTGGTGCCACAGCCTCGCAGCACCGACTCCACCAATACCATGGCGAGCTCGCGTCCCATGCTCTTGGTGACCCCCTCTAGGTACCACTCGCACAGGAGCTAGCGCACACTCCAGGGTTGCTAGGGCAACGAGGAACTCTATTGCAATCTACACGGGAGCGGCACATCGCATAGCGAAGATAGCCTCCGTGTCAACAGAGCCTCCAAAGGCGACGCGGAGCCACCACTGCAAATAAGCGAACTCTTCAAGCTTGCCTCAGCTTATTGATTCTTGCACCCTCCGATGGCAGCTCGCGCAGCGAATAATATATTTGCATAGTCGTCTCGTTCCGCTCACGTTCACACTCCGCCGGCTTCCGTCCCGTTCCTTTCATCTTAATTTCTTCTCTTTATTAACGATAACATTAATTTCCTTTCGAACCTCTCATCCTCGTCGTCATTTGCCTCTGCTATCTGAAAAAATGTGTGATCTACGGTTCCACGCATACGTTTGAGCTCAAAAGTTGACGTAAAAGTGACATTTCGACCACCGTCATCAAAGGAATAATTGCGGTCTAGCTCGGTGGTCCTGAAATAGGGCTGAACTTCTTTCAAGCCTAAGTTTGTTGCATAGTACCACGTCCACTGAAATGAATAAGTTTTGCGTTTACAAAAAAAAAGTAGAAAGTGGGTACACGCATTCATCAACCCGGATGTTTACAAATACAGCACCGTAAACTTTGCCAACGCATGTCCCGGCTGACCATTTACTCACTTTTCGAGCATTACGATGCAGGAAAGATGTGGAATTTGCAAAAATGCCCCGAGGGCGTTATCCAAGACTACCGTTTGAAGTGCGCAGGCTTACCAGAAATGCGGACGGCTCACGTAGTCAAATGTCTGAATCCTATATCTGCCGCTGATGGAGAAGTTTTGCGAAGGTATCTATTTACGGACGGCCGTCTTCAAAGCAAACACCCGGGGACACCAGCTGCGTTACGCATCTTTACGCATTAGCAGTTAGAATGAATACATGTTTGATCAACACGTGCCGTATGTAGCCAACTGTATAAACCATGAAACCGCCGTTCTTCCTCGCGCATAACAAAACTGCCGCAAGGGTAAGCACAAGCATTTTTAAGATTTTATGTCAGAACGCTAAACTGTGCCTTCGCATTAGGTGTAAGTAGCACTTCGAGATTTCAAAAGCCACTGAAGTTCGATGAAAGCTGTTTATGGAGCTTGAGAGACCAGTGGCGGACTCTTACAAGGTTTCGAGTAAATACGCGGTTGCCACCAAGAAGTTTTCTTTTTTCTTTTTCATTATTCCTCGTCTCTCCTAGGGGCGCTTCGCGAGCCGTCATGCGGAAGGTATATATTTGTACTCAACGAAAGTCGCCTTCAATTACTTTTATATTTTATAGTTGATATGTAATCACACCTCACCGTATTTAAGGATATCAAGCGCCGTGCATGGGCACTCAAAAACTAGTTAACTTTCGGCTAGTTCCAAACGCCTTCTTCTAATACTTAACTTATAATGTCACTGAAAGCGAAATTGTACGTTGGGGCGTTGTAACGAAATGCTTGCATACAGGACCTGTAAGGAAAGTTATATGGTTGGCTTAGCTATTTCAGAACACAGTGGCACTGAGACCTAGGGTTCCAGTTCAACACAGGATTATCAGACCAGGGTGGCACTGAACACTAGAATGCGGCATACGGCTATGCTCGTTACTGGGAGGCTGTGTTTTCTGGGAGAATAAAAAGGGCTGGAAGAACAAAAAGTTGAAAACTGTAATCAGCCACCATGCGTCATTGAGAGGGTATAACAGAATTAAAGAAAGAAGCGCGAAACAGCAGCGTTGTCAGAATTTCAAGGAGGCTCCGCCTGTTCAACAGCTAGGTGTTAACCGTGCTAGCACGACATTTTAAAAAAAACTTCATTGCATGAATAAACGATTTTTAAGCATAGCATTGGTTCAAATGAAAGAGTATTATATCTACTCGAAGTACTTGCAACTTAAGGGAGCGCCACTGTGGTTTGAAATATAATCGATCATACACTTCTCTGAGATCAATACACCGCAACCACCATTTTGTTAAGTGTTAGTAATTACTGTGACATGGCCTTCAGCCGTTGCAACATGTCTCAGTATCGCGAATCATAATTCTCACGTTCGTAAAGAAAACCTACGTTATTGATGTTTCTTTTGCGTTCCAAGTTTCTCGTCAACCGCTGATATAGTATTCTCACCGCTACATCGATGGGTTTCGCTAAAGTGCAATCGAGTGGTATTGCCTGATGTGAAACTTCAAGAAATTAAGTTATTTAAATTAATGTGTGGAGTAATTTTAAGTCCCCAAAAAAGTGTCTTTAATAAAACATTATCTTGTTTGCCCGATGTCCCAAGTGCCCGTTTCTGGGCTGCTTGCTTTAGCACCGCACCATGATACTGGAACTAATGTGATCCGAACATGTACAGTGCTTTTTCTAGTGCTTTCCACTGATACCAGTGGCTTATCCTGCTTGATAAAACAAATGCCAGGAGGTCTAATATGATGTTAGTGCATGCAGTGCTTTATGACTGGAAGGGGCAGAAAAGAAGAATCCTAAACTTTCTCAATCTCGTTACAAAGCATATCAATGCGCGAAACCATGCCCTGAAATGTCGCAACCGCATTTCAACGGCAGCGGCTCTTAAGAATGGTCCTATCTTAACAAGGCTCCTAAGTGGTATTGCTAAGAACGGTTTCACGAAAAATAAACAACGTCAGAATTTCTTTCTCACGTGTAGCTGTTTCCTCGAGCATAAAGAGAATTAAAATCTACAGGTGCAACCAGAAGTAAACAGAACACGCTATTTCTTTCTAAGTGCAATCGCACCTTCCCTGGTGGAGATAAAGAGACATTGTTTATTTAAGATGAAACGTACTAGCGTCCACTACCAGCTTGCACATACCGTAGCTTGCGCTATAAACTATAGACAACGCGTGAAAAATATTAGAAGCCAATACCGTGTTTCGTATACTTTTTCCCGTACCTGCACATCCAGTTTTGCAAGTACACTATCCATTCCAAAGGCTTATAACTGCTATCATTTTCTGTGCCCTCACAGGTACACAAAACAGCTTTTAGCCTGCCTGAAGCGTATGAGTAAACCGTCAAAAGGTTAAAGAGAAAAAGAGTGCCCAGGTTTTGCCTTCTGCGTGTATTAAAAATACCATAACACGGATGGATTCTTGGCTTGAGGCTGAGGAGTCATAAATGGTTCAATGCCGTCATTTCTGTGCCGCACTGAGTCCACAGTAACGAATGAACATCGCTTCTAAATTTCAGTGGTTTCTCAGGAAAAAATATCGCCGTGACCAATCTCAGCGACGCTGGCTCTTAGTGTAGTCGAATAATACTAGAGCCGATTCGAATCTAGCCGACAGGCGGAACAAAGTTACCTATATATGGAAACAGAAGCACAGGCGACAACGAGGGTTGAGATGGGAGAGTTGCACTCGCTTGTTCTGATGGAAAAATGCACTGGATGCGATTCACGCATTTTCCGGTCCTCGCCCCCGAGTCTTCTGCATCATGAAGCTCTTTTGTCTTTCTGTTTTCATCATTTTTATCTCCCAGCTTTCTCCTCTCATTTTTGTGCCTTATGGAATCTGAAGTTTGCGAAATCAAAGCCCAACGTATTGCTCCATTCAGTAAAGCACTTGCTGTATTCGGGTCCCACTGAGTGCATTGATTTAGGTCCGCTCGTCATCTGCAATTCTTGCAGCTTCGAACTTTTGTCTTGAAGCTTAAGAGCATGCTCTCTAGGATCTAGACATCGTGATTGCTTTTCTGTTCTTGCCGATAAAGTGAGTTATGGCTGAAAAATATTAAACGTATAGTATGACTTAATACTTCCTATCTTTTTAAACTTAATAGGGGAGGGATAGAAAAAATTTCGAGTTGCAAACCGTTAAAGGCACGAAGTATAATTCGAATTTCGTCGTTACGTGTCAGCCGTACGGACGTGAACTTTAATCGACAAGACCTTTTGATTAAAATGTTAGTTCCACTTATGTCTGATTATTCTGACCTTTTTCGTACCTTCAGTAATTGATGTCGTGCTTTTTTTCCTTTGATAAGAAGGTAGAAGCAGTAGTCGCTGTAGTTTTAGCACGCTATGTCATTGGGCACAAGTTAATAGAAATTCTTAGCAAGAAGCTTACTGATGCCACCGCTGAAAGCGCGTGGACGTAGAAACAATCACTGGGCAGAGTTGGATAAAAATTGCAGGCAGAGTTTTGAAGATGCGAGCCGGAAATAAAGTGAGACCTACGAAAAGAAAGAGAGATAGAGGAAAGCAAAGCAAAAGGGAAAGCGGATAGGTTAACCTGAAAGGTATTCCGGCTGTCGTTACTGCACTGCGGGAAAAGGAAGGTTAACCTTAAGTTGAGCCTTACTTTTCGGTCATGCTTTTGCTAGAACCTATTCGTCTCTTTATTCTGTGCCAGAAACAGAATGGCCAAGAAGAGAAGGTCGAGCTCACGACGATTTCAGCGATGATCTAACTAAGGAAGGAATATAGTTATAAGATTTTTTGCGCTACGAGAGGCAACTTTATCTGCTCACTTTGATTGTTCTTTTGCAGCTTATGCGAGAGCTTGTATTCACTTATGCGTGTGCCACATAGGCTAATTTCGCTTATCTCGGCCTCACTGCATGCAATGTGAGATTGTAAGTGTGAAGAGAACTGGAAATCTGAGCGCTTTCATCGGTAGGTATTTAACGTTTTCAGAACGCTGATAGAACTTTTGTTATCACTAGCAGCTGAATGCAGGGTCTCTTGATCCTGTATTCGCTCTTCCAAAACGAGCGCATAATACACCGAAGTGTTATGTGAGAAGATTACTCCCAGTAAATGGCACTTAGATTTTTTATGTTTATTAGTTTCATTCGTATAATTTACAGGGGAAAAGAGAAGGTTTGGTATATGGGCTATAGGGGTTTTACGTTCCAAACCGACTCGGGCTATGAAGGACACCTTGGTGTGCCCAGGATAATTTCGACCACCTGTGGTTCTTTAACGTGCACTGACATCGCGCCGTACACGGACCTCTAGAATTTCGCCTTCATCGAAATTCAACCGCCTTGGCCGGAATCGAACCCATGCCTTTCGGATCAGCAGCTGAGCGCCATAACCACTGAGCCACTGCAGTGGCACGGGAAGAAAGAAGGGCCGCGACAATAACGGCAGTAATGTTTAACGGGGATTTTTAGCTTGTTTTTATGCGGCGCTGTTTTTTCTCTGCCATCTTCACCGCGGACAAAGCAGTCAGCCTCACAGCCCTTCTTCGGTGAATTGCAAACGCATTCATGCAGAGGCATTGAAGTACCCCTATTTCCCTTCATTTCACAGTTCAATATAAGCGGTCCCACGTCCCCGGCTTGTTTGCATAATAAGATCGGCTGTGCAGCTCGTGTCGTCGGCGCCGGCCCTACCGCGCTGACCCATTCAATTGGCAGCTTTCCCCAGCACCAGAGCCCATGACTCTGATGGCTTGGACAGGCCGGGGCGTCCATGTAGGGGCGTGCCTCGACTAGGGTTCGGGAGCGCAAAATGGTTGCCCAACCGGGGAGAGCAACGCGTTACGGCGAGACGCGGGTTGTGGCGCTTGGGCACTGTCTCCCTTGACAGGGAGGCGACGGTGCTTTCGAAATAGTGCGTCCAGCTGCCGCGGGCGTGATGAAATTATCCGTTGCACCTATGCGTCTGCTCTCCGTTTGATTAGGACATGCGCAATTACTGTCTCAACCGTCAATGTGCGACGCCGGGGGTGTTTTTTTACGTCTGCTTTTCTCATCTCCTTGACTTGATTTTTTTCTTTTTGTTTTATTATTAAGAAACCTCGCAGCAAATTTAGCAGCGTGTAATAAGGAGCGCTTTTTCGCCACATATGCGCCATATTAGATAGTGCAGTTAAGGTTGAGCATTTTTTCAGAAGTATACGTAGAACATACTCATGATTTACTCCCAAGTGATATTCTTATGTAAATGACTCTCTTCCTTCGTGAAGGTGCTATTGTTGTTGACCTTCTGTCCTAGCAGGCACTTTCCTTCGATTCACATTTGGGATTAGGAAGACTTAAATAAAAAATATAAAAAAAATTTCAAGGAAGCGATCACCTGACTAAAAATTATGCACTGCGATCCTTTCTTTAGCCAAGTTTTTGAGATTGTCTTCGAAGTGAACTGGTGACAGATGGTGCAAAAACTGCTGCTTTGATCGGAGGGTTCTGCCATATTGCGGCAGCAATAAACAGTTTCATAACCCATCACCACAAAAATCTTAATATAACGGTGCTGAATGCTGTATCCGTTTCTAAGCTTTCTCGTTTTTTTTATTTTATTAGGCCTGCCGACGTCACTGAAAGGGCTTTGTCCTCATTTCAATGAAGAGAAGCAGTTGAGACGGCTTTAATAAATGTCATTGAAGAGACGCCGTTATGAACATCTTACATTTTATGCCTTAGTTCGCGCTCCACCCCAAAATGAAAGGGATTTCTCAAGCTTACATTTGCGGAATAAGAAAACGCAGTTTTTCTTCCGCAATTGTTTCTTTGTGCACCGCTTTTCTTATTGTTGGGAGAGAACTATTCCTCTTTTTTTGCCAGCCTAATTTGATGCTTTATTTGGCCCAAAACAGTCCTCCTGAATTTCTTGTTATTCGCTTTGTAACGTGTCCCTCAAGGGTTGCCAACGAAATACGCTTTTTCTCTTTTTACTTCGCGTTCTGTTTCCACAAAAGATACCAACTTAAGCCTGTCCGAACCGCTGGATTATCAGCTCCTTTATACTTTCATTTGAAAAATGTTTAGCCCCGAACATATTTTAGAAGGAGAAAAAAATATTTATCGTCCTGCCAAGGCTATCACCGATTTCGCCAACAGCGGTTACAAACCATAACAAAAAATGATAAGCCTGTCTTCTAAAGTGAACTTTTAAAAGAAGCAACCAAGGCTAAAATCCTCGTAAACGTAGTTAGCCGACAGGGCAAGAACAGACAGAACAAAAATCTAGAAAACGACAGAAATACAAAATGCAACAAGACGTGCACCTAACAACACTTGACGACATCAGTTAGCTGCAGGTACAACCGCGGCCGCGGCACACGCCCCATCAATTACGCTTGCACACCTTTTAATGGGCGGAGACCAAGCGCATTGTTGAATTCAAGCATGGGGGACTTCACTTTGTTAATTCCAATTGGGTGGTCACAGGGAATCACGCGGGGAAGAAATGCGAAATAGTCGCGTTTTAGAAGAATCCGCGATAGTGAATAAAGACAGGCACAATAAAAGGACCAAATTTTGAGCATATGTATTTAGGTATAAACCTTAATTGACTGCTAGCGATTAGAATCGCATAGTTAAGAAAAAGCGTGCGATTACAGTTGCACAATTAAGGCAGAGTTCAAGCAGTGCACCCCTGGGCCTACTGTTTCTAAGTTAGGGGCACAAACATTAGCCTATCGGGTGAATTGTGGAGCCTGGATAACATATCCGAGCTTTGAAATGCTTGGCATTTAGTTTACCGCATGAAAAATTTATTAACAATTGTCCAGTGGTTCGTGTTTTCCTTCACATTCGTGTCTACCCCAGACCAGCGGAACTCCATGAAACCGCCGAATTAATATCTAAATTGTATTTACTAAAGAGAAAAGAAGAGGAATGTTTCCGTGCTGCATCAAGTACTATACCTCTGAAAAAGCCAAAATAATAATCCACAACTTGCTCCAGCATCTTCTGGTTTATATCAGTTTGCTTACCTATCTGTCTTAGCGAACACCCAATGGTATAAGAACAAAAGGCGGACACACTCCTATTCAAGCCCGCCATGCACGAGTCAGATAACGGTACCAGTTTCACCGATCAGAACACCTGAGTTGTGCACTGCCAGGCGAAATACGTGGGTGAATAAATGCAGGACCAGCTCCTTGCCAGCCGGTCCTTTAGGAGCGCGTCAATGGAGAACGAGACCCTTATCGGCTGTCGCCCCGCAAAGCCAGTCGCTACAGAATAGGGGCGGCGAACGACGCGCAAGCTGTTTGAGTGGAGCTGCGTTGAATGGCGAGTTGCTCCCACCTTCGATAACGGCATCTGTGGAAGTACACGGGTGACGTAGTGATGAATGGGGACTCCAACCGAGTCCCGCGAGAGCAGTGGGAGCCTCGAAGGAATCGAGCGCCATTCGACGAAGTTCTGGTGGTTTTTTTTTTGTGCCTCTGCGCTTTATTTCTTCCTGGTTAATATTTTGTGCAAACGCAAGGTTAGACCTCGAGGCTGCGTGCATGTTGGATACGTTCACGACATTTAGTAACCGCGCGCTCGCGGGTCACAATACTAAAGTGAAGGAGAGACACATCAGTATAAGACTTTGTCATGAGCTGTTACCTAGTGCGGAAAACTCAGGGAATCTGGTACCTCATTTTTGCACACGTGTTCTACCCTTGGCAATAGTTGATTTTCTTAGCACACCAAACAAGAGATGATATTTTGGTAACCTAGATTTTACCGCGTTCTTAGTTAAACTGTGCGGATTCTGTAGTTCTGCCATTATTTGCTTAAGATTTTGTGAGAGAAATGCCTAAAGGTACCGTTTTCTTTAAGTCGTTTAGAGATGCAGTTTTGGGCATACATACTGCGAAAGACCGTTCTCTTCGGCAGTGGGAGATATCTACGTTAGTTTAAATTAGCCGCTTTTTAAAACGATAATGTCAGAGGAAAATGCAAGTGAGTGAAGACTCGAATCACAGGACACTGTTGAATGTAATGTTCAAAAGCGTGGCTTTTTGAGCTTGTTGGTCCGGAGTACCCGGGTTCGGACCCGACCGCGGCGGCTCCGTTTTTATAGAGGAAAAACGCTAAGGCGCCCATGTGCTGTGCGATGTCAGTGCACGTTAAAGATCCCCAGGTGGTCAAAATTATTCCGGAGCCCTCCACTACGGCACCTCTTTCTTCCTTTCTTCTTTCACTCCCTCCTTTATCTCTTCCCTTACGGAGCGGTTCAGGTGTCCAACGACAAATGAGACAGATACTGCGCCATTTCCTTTCCCCAAAAACCAATTATGATTATTATTATTATTATTATTGGGCTTGTTGGTGCATGATCAAGCAAGAGACTATAGCGCAGAGTAGACAGGACACAGAAGAAACCAAAAACACGAGCGATAACTTCCAACAAACTTTATTTCACACATGCAACATATATATACATCAAAGACACGTCATCACATGTGCTAACAGTACCGTTGCCTCAGAAACAAGAGTTCTTTATCACATAAAAAGATAGAGTAAGTGCTTACACATGTCTCGCCATCTACAAATACGTACACTGATGAAGATTACAAAACATAAAACTAAGCAGGAGACAAGACACAGGAGAGAAGCAAACAGGACGAGCCCAGAATAACAACTGAAATATTGGAGAGAAATTCATTTCCTTCAAAAGCGGAGCGCATGCGGCACAAACGCTCAAAGCATCATACCCAACGAAATCATCTTATCAAACCAAGAAAGTGAAGCTCTTTCTTATACAGGTGTATCGATGCCTCACTAGCACACTTATAAGGCCCATCACTTACAATGTGCAACGCTTCAATGATTTTACGGGCCTTTTTGTCTCTGGAACGGCCTATTATCTTTGTATGCGTGAAAAGTGACGTGCATTGTTCTTTTTCTTCTGTCTTCATTTCACAAGACTGGTAGTGTCTTGGCATGTGCTGCCCATAGTGCGAAGTCAACGAGTTCTTGTGCTCTTGAAGATGCTTACTAATGCAACGTCCGGTCTGCCCTCTATTACAGAACTGCAGCTGAGAGGAATCTCCTAAACAACTTCTGGGGCCGAATCCATGAAAGAGTTCGCTTTAGAACGCGTTCGCTCTGCCGTGACGTCAATTTGACGTAGACATCGGGGGAGAAGGATGGGACAAACACTGCGGGAAGACGAGGGTGCTGGCAACAGGCAATTGGATTAGTTGGGCGGTCCCATCTCGGTTGCTTGTATTTTTAAGAGGCTATATGCTAACTTCGGCGCGTTTTTGACCTCTCGTGCCGACACGCACGATTGCCTGAGCGACAGCCAAAATCGTCCGGCTCACAGACTGCGGGAGCCGTATAGTTGCCTGGCTGCCGACTGCCGACTGGAAGCCTCCGGTAGCAAAGAACCGTAGCGCGCAGAGTATTTTGCGCTCTGTTGTGAGCGCACGTTTCCTCGTTGGTCTAAGGTGGGGGTTTTAGCTCTTCGCACAGCCGGCGTACAAGTCCCTTCGACAGCCTGGAATGCATTCGGAAGGCATCGTCACGCATGCCGAAAGGATTGTAATGCACGCGGGACCGCCGATAGCATTCGCTGAGCCCCGCTAACGATAGCGAGGCGACAGGAGGTACCGGCATGTTTCTTCTCGCGCCGAAGCGAACGCCACTTTCAGAGTTCCACACACAGCGACCGAACGCGTTCGGTTTCACTTGATTGACATGTCTCGTGACGTAAACAAAATCCGTGGTCCCGCCTTCGTGAAGTGATGTCACCGCCAGCGGTGATGACACACGGCCAATGGAGCGAGGTGGCGAGAGAGAAAGCGAACGCGTTCCAAAGCGAACTGTTTCGTGGATTCGGCCCCTGTTCTGCAGGGCACGTACTTGGATCTGTGGTTGATTCCGCATCTTGCTTTCTTCTGATTATTTTGTTTTTGCTCGTTAAATGCCAGAGACGAGACAGCTTGCATGGCGCGGAAAAGAGGACATTCACGTCGAATTTCTTTCGCACCTTCTTCAGGCCATGCGATATCTTGTGCACATACGGAAGAACTTTGCACTTCCGCCGCTGACTTTCAGCGAGCTAATGTTTCTCCGAGTTGTACCATAAGGCCTTCAACAATGATTCCGCAACAGCCATGAGAAGAGCAGGAGGAAACCCAGCAGAGCGAAGCCCATCTACTTAACCGGTAAAACGGCACTGCAACATGCGCTGACAAAGCTTAATGACTGAAGATCTGAGACAAGAAGATGCAATTCCCCGCTTGAATAGCTGAGAGTGACAAGATTCGAACGGTAAAAGAGCCTTCTTTAATCATAGGGTGTAGGCCCAACACAGGTAGCCCCCTTCGTTAAGAACAATTTAAGTCTAAAAACTGTAAAGTGGATTTTTCAGGGAATTCGCAAGTAAAATTCAAAGTAGTGGCAGTGGATTAAAAACAGGCAAACTCTTCATTAGCTATCATTTCTAGACTATCGTCAGGATTATTATATAATATGATTAAGAGATTATCAACGTATCTAAACAGTGGTGTGATCCGGCCGTCAGTAAGCACACCCGAGAGCGAGCTGTCAACTTCCGCTAAAAAGATCTCCGTGAGAACTGGAGCCACACTAGGACCTATACAAATGCCTCTTTGCTGCACATAGAAGTTATCCTGGCAGCATACAATGGTAGAAGAAAGATACAGTTCCAGCCGCACGCATTCTGTCGCACGCATTCTGGAAGGCCACCACCCCCGAACGTTCGATGCTGTTGCGAACTGCCAGGAACAACTTATCGTGGGGAACGGAGTAAAACAGCTCCTCGATGTCTATTGAGAAGCCGGAGTTGGCAGTTGGCCGGTTCTCTCTGAAAATTTCCACCAAGCTTTCCGAGCTGCTGATTTTGTAAGGATCCTTTGCTGCCAGGCTGTTTAGGTGTCGTTTTAGGTACCGGCTGACCGCTACTTTCCAAATTCTTTTCTCTGTGACGGAGGAAGACAAACACTGAGGAATGCGACTTGCATATAAGATGAAATTTTTGTAGCTGCTATTTCAGGATCCCCGATGAAATGGGACATGACTTTATGACATCGAATTTTTTAGTTTGGCTCTTTTTACTGCTGCATGCCAGCCCTGCAATCAACAATCTTTTCATTGAATTTTAGGGTGCATTTATTGTCCACTCAGCGCTTAGCACAGCCAAGTAATAAGGAGTTGTGGCGACCAGAAAGCCAAAGGAAGCTAGATGAACTGGGCTTTTATCATAAATTTTGGTCTTTCGATGTTAGTATTAATAAGGAAAACTGTCTTTCTGCGAGAAAATTTTTCCATGAAAGAAGATGTCGTTTATCAGAAAAAAAATCAAGCAGTTCATTCGTTGTGGTAAGTACGATTGCTTCGTACCTAACGTTTATCCACGGGCTTCCCAAACACATTAGAGATGTGAGTGAGGAGCATTCAATTGTACAATCCCGATACAGTGGACCAACGGAGACGTGCTAATACCTCAAAAGAACTATACGTGCCCCTGCTTCTTACACATATTGTAGCAATTTCTGCAGATGTTCTACTTGTAAACTATCTCCCAGAAAAAACTAATAATTCTTTTAACCACTAGTGAAGTGGAGAGAGCGAGAAATGCAGCATACGTGTACCCGTTGCCGACACGAGTTCTCCTATACACAGGCCCACCAAGACTACAGATAACTGCACGGGGCACATTTTATAGCTCACCTGTTTCTGCCCAGATGTATCTCGCTACGCAGGCAAAGCGGAGACAAAAATTTTTATGGCCACTAGGGAAAAATTTTTCTTTACAATCTACATGCAGTGGTTTACCACTGAGAAAGCTGGAACATACCGCTGTCGCAGTAACAAGCACCTGCTACACAACAAATGTGTCGCAGCTTACATCGCCCGCATCCGCGGCCTCATTCCTGCCGCATAACATAACATACTCTGCGCCGCGGAAACCTAAGGGAGCACGGAGAGGTGTCTGTCACGAGACCCTCAAATAACGTGCTGAAACAGAAGAGCGGTGGCACTCACGCGTTCAGCACATGTGTGCACCACGCGCTGTGGCTCTCCCCACGGAGGCCCGCCGGGCATCGCCGAAGCTTCTTTCCCGCCGCCCGCTCCTCGACGCCCGGAGGGGGAATCACAGCACGGTCCGCAGAGCCGAGCAGAAGCGGGCAGGCACGCGGATGCCCCTCGGCGCACTGGGAAAAAGCGCGCGCGGCTCACTTTGGAGCGGTGGCGACGAGCCGACACTGCCGGCGCGCGTCGCGGCTCCAGCGCGAACACGGGGTGAAGGCAGCGGCTCCGAGCTGGGCAATTACCGACGCGGCTAACCGTATCAAAAGTTCGTGTCTGAGCAGCGCAGCGTGAGAGGCCGATTCTCCGCGCGAATCACCCCGCACCGGGAGAGCAGTGCGACAGGGCAGTCGGCGAGCTTGCAGCTGCAGGGAGTTTCCGTACGCGTTCCACGTAACAACCGGTAGTTAGGCATCCGCGCAAATTGCGTTACACGCAGCACACACAGCGGCGTAAACGAAGACCCTCTGTATTATACACAATTTCCTTTTTTTTCCTTTTCTGCGCACACTTCGAATCTTGCCCTGTTGTGTGGAAAACCTAAAGGCCTGTCGACTGCTGCACCCACCGCTGGTAGGAAAAAGCTATGAGATTTCCTAACACAGAAATGCGCGTGTGCGCGCTCCAAATTAAATTGTGCGGTGAGCGGATTGCATTATTGGGAAAGCGGTGAGGCGAGCAGCAGTGGGGTTATCGCGAACTGGGAGTGTCAACGTGGGGTGACAAAATAGTGGAGAGTCGAATTCGGGCAATAGTTTTGCGGTTTGATGTTTTGTTTGGGAGTAAGAAGTGGTTGGTAAAGTAAAGAGGAGAGGAGGTAGTGGGATGAAAGCCCGTGCCACACCTGTTATCTACTTGCGTGGTTACAAATATGCGTGCGATTAGTCTTACTTCCGCTATCGCCTTTACTTCAAATTAGCGACAATTCCTGTAGTATGTTATAGTAATACATGATATCTTGATGAGACATCAATTCTCTGAGCCAAGCACTTAGTGTTTTGTGATGAGCGCTAGTGCAAAGTTCAAGCAACCTGTTTTAAACAGCACGCTTTCAATTCTTAGCGCCACCCACTAAGAACAAACGAAAGCAGCAATTAGCTCCTGCTGCAAAATCCAACCTGCAACACAACTCAGCTGTGGCTTCATTTTCTTTGATTTCTACGTGTTTAATCGGTCTGTGGCTTATACAGTGTGTGAAACGAATCTTCGCGAGCTTTGGAGAGTAACAGGCCAGTCTTCGTATGAGATTTAGCCGGTATTTTGGTGGTCGTTCTAAAGAATATCTACGTCTGAGAAATTCCTAACTGCATCTTTCTCTAATAACTGAGAGGCCACTCCCGAATCCTCGAAAGCCACGTTGGTATTTTTCGACATAGACACTAAAGGTAGCATTGTTTTCGGCTTGTTGGTCCTTAGTGTCCGTCTGTTCCACTGAACTATGTCTCGGCGGCCAGACTGTCGGACAAATTCAAAAGATTAATTCAGATTTATGGGATCTTCCCGGACGATCGCAGCAACTGCTCCATAGAGATCTGCTACTGGCAGCAAAAATTACTAAAGCGCATCGGAACGCTTCGTACTGCTGAGTAATGTATCATTCGTCAACACCAGAAGACTCTAGAAGATGTTGGTAATGCCCTCGCCGAATTATTTTCCCAGTCATCCAATGCCGAGGCTTAGGCCGTCTTTTTGCTTGTTTTCCAGAAACAACACGGCCTTATAGGACTTGCTGTTTCTGGCTCGAAGCCTCACTTTAGATGCGTGAGCTCCCGTAAGCAGCTTCTAAAGAGATGCTGGCCACACGGTTTTTCCGGATTCCATCTTACATTGATATGCCGCCAGTGGTTCATGGCCGTGTTTGCAAATGTGTCTTTGTATTGGTTTAGAATGAGAATCAGCGTCACGTGCAGCATCTACGGGCATGCTTAAAAATTTGTAACACATTCTCTGCCTCTGTCATTCATTCATTCGTTATGGACCGTTTGGATCTGCAGAGAAGGTTCGGCTGAAAAAATTGGACAATTGTTACAATTGCTTGGGAAGACGCAGAAAGCGGGAGCTGTTCATCGCTCATGCTTTTGTTGCAGGTATATTTTTTCTTTTGGGGAAAAAATAGGCAAGTGTAGAAGAATTAAATGCAACGTTGTGACAATTGTGTCTTGTGACAGCGTGTTCTCGCCCGGCAGAAATATTCTCCCGCGAATTATGACATCACGCGTGACAAGATGAGTGATTGCAGGTTGTGGGACAAGGGACACGTCAAGCGACTGACTGGGATGTGGTGATGCTATTTAGTGCAAAAATATTCTCGAAATAGGTCTCACTGTGAAACATACTTTACTCAAAGCTTAGTGTACTTGAACACCGGTCTCGTCACCTATGTAAAAAAAGAAAGCCGTTGTACTTTCGCTGCTGCACTGTAGTCAGACTGCTGTTGTGAGCTGGCCTTTGGGACCCTTTGAATGTGAAGTATGGCCGTCTGTGTGTGCGGTTTATCTGGGGTTTAATCCCTTATAGTATTTTCGTGCTTTTTTTCCCCATTACTCCAGTGTACTTAAGAGCTAATTGAAGTTGAAGTCCCTCCATTTGCTCTCGTGAAAAGTTATTTCTCCAGAACTAGTGATGAATAAATGCTAAAGAAAGCTTTCTGCGCTAGTAATTCTTGCTCCGAAAAGCTGTAGGACAAATGATTGGCACAGCAGCATTCCTGTAGACATACTCTACCAGGGATTATAATTCGGGGACAATACCTTACTAAAATCACGAAACGTCATTATGTAAGTGACTTGGAACTCAGTTGTGAGTTTATGATTAGCTGCTTTTAATTCCATCACCAAGTTACGCGCAACATATCATTGTTACTATGTGAGCGACACTTTGTTTTGCTGCGAGACTTTTTTACCTACATAATTACTGGCCGTCAACAATGTAATCATTATGACGTGAAAATGAGGAGAGAAAGTCTTTAATAGGTGTAAAATAAAGAACAGCATGTTCCATGCTTTGCGCATCAGCCTCTATAGCCCTTGGTACGTTCTCAATATTTCCTGACCGAGTAAAACTAACTTAAAAACAGGGCCACTGCATCGTTGTGAGTAGTGCAGACAGATATTTTCTTGATATTGTCCCCATAGTCGAAGTCTTCGCGAAAAAAAAATCGCGAAAGACTGAAAGAAGCTGAAAGGTGTAAAGAAAAAACTGACAGTGAGGCTTTTAAACACTAAAGATGCCATGCTGCTGTTTACTTTTCTGCTATATTCAGCAAATTTGTATGAAAAATATCTAGGGCCGGAAAAAAACCCTTCCGTCCTACTTGAACTTCAAGAAAATCTGAAGAATGATTTAGAAGAGCTGCCTGTGTTGG
>JARKHS020024249.1:0-31497 GCA_030143305.2 Amblyomma americanum | reverse complement strand
CTTTTGAGAGGTCGCAGACTTTAGTGAAAGGAGACGTCAAGACCATCCACAAAGCGCCTCTAAATTGAACGAGCACGCGGAGATTCCTCAAGCTGCAAACCACAATCACTATGGCCCACACTGCTAATTCCTTTTCGAAATTCTCGTTTTGACATGCAGTAGCGAGCTTGCGGTATAGCCCACACCATAGCTGCTGTTTTGTCAAAATTCAGAGCGCCTCGTTCATGTCAGAGCAAGAGTCCCGTCGCATTCTAGCAGATAGGACAGACTGTTACAGCGTCAAAAGTTCGCTCTTTTTTACTTTGTGTGACAAATTATCATCGCTTGTTCATACATCGATATTCAATTTCACGCAGCAAGATCCTAGCCAGAACGCCATTTACTAGTTTGGAGGCACCGCTAAGCATAATTTTAGTATTATTGGAGTGGTAGGATAGTAAAATACAACGAAATCTTTACCTTGTAATGAGAAAACTCCTTCTAATGGATACAAGCGTATGGCGCCATACATTTCAGCACGTACAACTGTGTTTAAGTTTATGGGTTATAGATCACTTTGTCGCTCTTTATGCGTGATAGTAATCAGCGGCGAACGGTGCCTTGTTTCCCAGCGCCCTTAGAAGAACAGCGTGCGGCGTACTGAAAAGAAGAGCTGCTAGTTAAAATGATTATATGGCAGTTCTTATTGTGACAAGGACGGGAAAACGACTAGACTAAGCGCTAAACTTCGCAGAATTAAAAATGACCAGAAACGTAACACTGCGAGGCTATCTCTGGTAGCCCCTGTGGGAACAAGTACGTTTAGTTTCCTAATCTACGTTGGTTGTTCCCAGAAAGCCATCTGTGCTCACACCTGTCAAAAAGTTACTCTTATGGTTTCAAGATTTATTGTGTTCATTATCCGCAATTTCAGAGTAATATCTTTGCCTCGCTTCAATGCCGTGCCAATGTTCGATTGGAGCCAAAACAAAAGCACGTGGGGAAAGCCCCTAACTCAGGCCCATAGTTGTGTGAAACTAGCTGGGGCTTACCCGAGTCAGTGGCTTCCCGGCTTCGGTGGTTCCTGGACAATTGCAAATTATTGAACATAGCCCGAATATGGTTATGAAATTGTGGTTTCACGTATAAAAGAGGATACTTTTGAGGGAACTCATTTCGGCATTCCAACTGTACACCAAGATTGGGAGCTCATTACACTTGAAGTGCTGTGTTCTCGTTTTAGTTGCCTAATTTGTGAGCTTCCCGATTAGGAGCCGTATATTCCACACAAGTGAAAATGTTGGTTTTAATAAAATATGGTGCATGTATTTTCTGCGGAAGGGTTGCTGCTTTTGGAAGCAAAGCTCGGAACAAAAAAAAAACGGTTAAACAACCGTTCGTTCAGTTACATCTAATGATATGAGACAGTTTGCACAGAGGACGACAGCACATAAGCCGAAACAACAGAAACATAGCGTAATTATTTATCGTCTGCAAATGATGGACAAAAACTTAGCTAAAATGGCTGTGGTTTAACTCTGGTTAAACCTGGAGTGACGCGATAGCTACAGCTGGCTGAGTGGAACTCGCTCAGTCGAATTGCAAAGTCAGTCTTTCGCCGCTACGTTTCGCTGGGCACGCCTTCATCTTCGTCCCACTTGACACGGCACATGCGCACAGCTCTTCCAGCTGTTGCTCGCCGCGCCGCTGGCAGCAGCAGCTCCTCCGCGCCACGTCACCAACCCACTTGACAAACGGCGGCACCACGTGATCAACACATTTGACCAAACACGTGACCAAGGGCGCCGCCACGGAGCTCAAGTGGTGCCACGCTGAAGGGTCGAAGATCTTGGTGGCGTAGTGTAACTGTCACAACTAACGCTCGTCGACCGTCGGCCTGGCGCAAGCCGTCGAGGCACAGGGGTCGCTTTACGCTCCCTGTTGCCTAAAAGCGAGTGTTGGACAACATTTATTTGTTCAGGTCGGTCAGCCCGTGTGTGGTGCACGTGTGTCTGCGCGTCGGTAATCGAGAAGGAACTCAATGGGTTGAGGTTTTAGAGCAAAGGCTTTACTTGGCGGCAAGGAACAACACAAAAATGTAAAAACGAACAGAGGGAACAGCAGAAAAAATACAATATACAAAACGCGAAAAGCCGGAGACACACAATGAAAATGAAGACAGCCATCAGTTCTCCATCCAAGGCGAAGTTCTGCAGCGCAAATTCACGTCTAACATTGGGGGGAATGCATTCAAGTAGTTGTTCCGAAGAAATTGCGAACGGCAGTGCTCGAACTCGCTCATGACGTTGTAATGGAGGTCATCAGGGGACTAGAAATACAGTGCTCAAAGTCCAACGTGAGCTTTTCTGGCCGGGACCGCAGACAGACGCGAAACGTTTCGTCGAGCCCTGAGACTCGTTCCAGCTGTCCACAACCAGAGGCAACACCCGAAAGGCACCCCTAGTGAAGGTTCCAGTCATTGAGACTCCCTTTCAGAAAGTGGCCACTGATATTGTAAGGCCATTGAACCCGAGGTCTGCTCAGGGAAACCGATACATATTAACGATGGTTTACAGCGCCACCCGGTATCATGACGTGGTTGCGCTCCCAAGTATTGAAACGGAGAGGGTGGCCTAGGCCCTCGTCGATTTGTTTTCTTGCGTAGGAGTCGCGCGAGAAGTTTTGAGTGACCGAGGGACCAATTTTACCTCCGACGTAATGAAAGAGGTGAGCCGACTGCTGTCGATAAAGCAGCTACACACGACTCTTTATCATCCCTTGGCCAACAGTTTGGTGGGGTGTTTTAACGGGACACTAAAACAGATGTTGAAACAAATGTCTCAAGAAATACCAAGAGATTGGGACCGTTATCTCGCTCCGCTCAGTTTTGCGTATCGTGAGGTTCCGCAAGAAAGCCTCCAGTTCTCCCCCTTCGAGCTCCTTTACGGGCGAAATGTAAGGAGGCCACTTGCTGTACTGCGAGAGCTGCGGACGAACGACGCCATTCCGGAGGACCTGAGGACGACCTACGAGCACGTTCTGGCAGTTCGAGAGAGGCTGGAGCACACCTGGAAGCTTGCACATGAAGAGCTGCAGCGAGCAAGACAGCGGTATGGCTACTGCTAGAACTTGAAAAGCCGAAAGTGATCGCTGAAGCCTGGTGATCGAGCTCTGATTCTCTTGCCCACGGAACACAATAAATTGCTGATGCAGTGGGATGGAGGGGGGGGGGGCATACCCTTATAACTCGAAAGGAAGAAGTCGACTAAAAAGTGGATCTCGGTAACACTACCAAAGTTCTGGATATAATAATGCTGAAAAAGTATAATCGTCGAGAAGACCCGAGTGTGGCTGCAGTAGACGCCGTGGTCTCCGCAGAGGAAGCGGAAGCAAACGAAATGGAAGTGCCACAGGGCCACCAGTCGCAGACTTTTCATGGCGTGAGCATCGGGGACCAACTGACCAGGAAACAAAGGGTAGAAATCCGGAAGCCTGTGCAAGATTACGAAGAAATATTGTCATATATCTCAGGTAGGAACTGGCTAACCGTGTGCAAGCTAGAACTGCGGACCGAACAACCGGTCCATGTGAAACAGTACCCTCTGCATTACGCATTTCGATAGACCATAGAGGAGATTGCTAGCATGCTACAGCTTGGGATCATCGAGAAGCCCGTGTCGTCCTATAATTCACCGCTAATAGCAGTGCGAAACCCGGACGGCACGCACCGATTATGCATCGACTTTCGCCGGCTGAAAGAGGCCTTGACAGCTGATGCCGAGCCCATTCCTCGCTCTGACGAGGACTGTACAAAATTGTACAAATTCTACGTTTCTGTTACTAATGCAATACCTACAAGTCTCAGTATAATATTCGCTGACTTTCAGGTTGTGAAATTCTTTTCTGTAGCGATAGCTACTGTTACACACCAGCGGGACATGGACCATTGGAACAGAGCAGAGATGCGGGCTCACTTAGAGCAGTAACATGGCCGCAGCACGGCTGCTTACGGGGGATCCGTCGAGGTCTTCCTCGGAGCTCGGCCATCGGCGAAGCAAACCCACAGTGGAGTTCTAAAGAAGCGTGGCGATTTCAAGGATGGTGGTGCAGATGCGCCGGTTGCCGAAACTCGAGAAACACCTCGACCGATCCCCCGAAAACAGCCGTGCTGCGTTCATGTTAATGCTCTACGTGAGCCCCCTTTTCTGCTCTGTCCCAATGGGCCATATTCCGCTTGTTTGTGACAGTCGCTATTGCTGCAAAAAAGATTTTCACCACCTAGAGGTCAGCGAACATTATACTGAGACTTGCAGGTATTGCACTAATAAACACAATCTGGTATCAATATTTTTGCCTTCTCTTGTCTCAAATGTCCTATTTTATTACAGAATTTCTTCCTAGATTCACAAATTTCTGTCAATGGCCACGATGGGCTTGAAGGACGATTTAGGAGGCACAATATTTGCTCGTGGTCTGGCCGCCCTCTGGCTTTTCCTGCTAAGATTACATTGCCAGTCTCTATAGGTACACCTATCTCCATTTTGTGTCTTCCGTTAGTTTATTGTTTAGCGATGTGAAAGGACGTAACAAGGTGACGCACGAAAAAAGTAGGCTCTATTTCATAGCGCATTTCATTGCTTATGAAGCTGGCCACCGCTAAGTTTGTGGTAACACCAGTTCTGAGCCATGTCTTGCAACAAGTCTTGTCCCTATTTTCTTCGGTACTCAAAAGGTAAGCCTTTAGTGTTTTGCAATTTTTTAACAAGAAAATGAACAAATCGCCTTAGCTGATGAAAGATATCGTCGGGAGAACGGCCCCGTTTTTGCTTTCGTCAATAATGGCCGCGTTTACACTCCCAGTGAACACGGCGTCTATAGATAGACATATTGCGTGTTTTACCCTAGCCATGAAGCTCTCGCACCCCTAATAGGAGAAAAGTTTACAAACTGACGCCCCTTTCTGGCGCTTTCCCAAACGCCCTAAAGCTTTTCTCTCCATTCTTGCAAGCGATGGGGTGCTGTTTAGGGACCTTATAGCAGTGTTTGAAGAACTTCGATAATCGTGCTCTTTTGCGTCAAGCAAATAAATGCCTTCGAATAAAGGTGTTTTTGCTGCCTAATGCGCCTGAGGGTTTTGTGCTACCACCATTTCTAAATATTTTAAATGTTATTAAGTGATATGTTGTGACTTGTTCTGAAATCGCTCAATCGACCGATGGTATCGCTATTCTTTTAGTTTACTCTTGCTTTGAAAGTGCAACGGCCTGCCCATAGCTGATGCTATTCCAGGGATGCACAAGTGGTTCAACATCTTATTCTCCGCTATTCAGCAAAAACGTAACTAGTCTGTTTTTATAATCCTCTCAAAAAGCATCACCTTATGTTCATCATAATTCTTTCATGTGTCTCGCCAAACTTGTTCATGTATGCCTATTCAGATTTGAGATAGCGTTAAATTTTTTATGTTTGTCTGCATAGGAATGCATAGAATAGCCATTTCAGTTCTTTTGTAATCTTTTTATGGTATAGAATTCGTGCCACCGGCCGCTTTCTGAAGACAGTAAAAAATAAATGCCCTGTTACATATTACGCTATGGCGCCACCGCGGTGTCTGAGTGGTCATGGCACTCGGCTGCAAACCCGAAAGACGCGAGTTCGATCCTGGCCGTGGTTGTCGCATTTCAGTGGAGGCGATATTCTATAGGCGCATGTACTGTGCGATATGTCAGTGCATTTTAAAGAACCCCCGGTGGTTGAAATTATCAGAGCCTTTCAATACGACGTCCCTCATAGCCTGAGTCTCTTTGGGACGTTAAACGTCCATAAAGCAATAAATTTGTTTGTTTTGTATATGCTTAAGATTATTAAAAATTTCAGAACAGCCGTGCCGTGCTTTTCTTCAAAAGAAGTCGATGACACTTTCTTTCCAAGGTGAGAGCTTGTAGCTCAGGTAGCATTACTGAGAGTCAGCAGAACTATTTCGTTAATTTAAAAACGTTTATACACACCGTAATAGATGCCGGTTAACGCAAGCAAGATCACAAGGATTCTAAGATGCATAGTACTCCCACTAAGGAGTGAATAAAGTTTCTTAGCCACCAACATTTGTGCAAAATATGCATCCTTAATAGCAGAGGTTCAGGTGTAGCGTATTTCACACCAGAAATAACTAAGATGATCGGTATGAAGGCGTACTTTGCACTCGAGTTAGCGTTAGATATTGCAAGGTGGAATGTGAGCTGCCACAGCCGTTTATAAATTAATTGCTACCAGATATAAAATTGTTATTCATTTTCTACTTTAGTGTTCTCACATGCTAGAAATTTTACTCATGCAAACCGAGGTTAATTGAAGGCAACAAAACTCTTTCGGTAAAATGGCTCAGTTGGCGGAAGACCTTCCCAAAAATGAATACAGGTTAACATTATAAGGAAATTGGTTTTCTTTATTTTAGCCTTTTGATTAATGTCGCCTAATAAAGTATTTGTTAGCGCGATGGTAGCAACTATGAAAACGTTCAGCTGTGTCTTAAGCCTGTTTGCTTAGTAGATATGTTAACAATTCCGTTCACCACCACCACTGAAACCGTAAACGCTATAAACAAAGGTGGTGGCGGAAACTTTATTGCACGCAGGGGAGTTTAGGACGCGCAGGTCCTAACAAGAAATATAACATCCATGTTTGTAAATTCTTATTGACTATGCTTTTAGCCGATAATGTTGAAAAAAAACATGCGAAGTACAAAACCTACCAAACTGATTCCTATATTCGTATAAATGTATTTATGGCAGTGATGGTGCAAAGCAATACTATCTTACGCTGCTACGCGCTGAATGCAGCTGTGCCTTGCTGCAGGTGGTGCGAGCGAAGCGAAAAGCGAACTTTAGCGTCCGGTGTGTTCTGAGGCCGTGAGTACGCCGAGTATTTCACGCATCCGCTGCAACATCCTGCGAAACCGGATTAACCTTTGAAGCAACGATATGATTTCCATGCAGTGTTTAGCCGTCAATGCAGCCATAAAAAAAAACTCCGTGCACATGTAAATGGTGCGTGATTTTATGCGCCCACGTTGGCCTGGCTGTGGCAGTGGTTAATATGTGTGTGAAGTAATTCATTCTTAATAGCAACATTTACTGAAAACACTAACGCATTTCGGAATCGATAGATGACGTACCTAACCTGACATGTTATTTTTGAGGGTAACTTGCGTGCTGTACAGAACAGCCTTTCCGCTTTTAACCTCGTGAGAGATCACCACAGCTTCCTATAGAAAGTTTACACAACTGCAATGCCAGGATTGAAAACTCATATCTTGAACTTTTTTCCACCTGTGAGGGCAGATGAAGAGAAGTTGGGAGGCAACGGGTGTCGAGTGGAGGAAAGTGCTAAGCGGGTACCGCGTGTCACACTGGGGCTGCTGAATTGGATCGAATGAGTGATTCAGGGATAGGGTGTCACATGGTGACTGAGTTGATGATGCCACCCGCTCGCACAGTGTGAACCGATCAACCTCAGCGGCTGCCCCGTCCTCACACATTGTCGAATCCACTGCATTTATTATGTATAATTTTTATAGAGACAGCTGTTAAGCGCCACTTTATGAGTTTTGCGTCGTCGTAGTAGAAGAGTAGTTGCCGTGTGTTGTCGTAGGCGTAAGCGTGCAATGCGTGTGCAGTGTGCTGTCGTCGGCGTAACCACTCGAAGGGTGGTTTTCCTAAAAGGGGAAGGTATAACGAGGGCGGATGAATGCATTCTTGATGGGTGGTTACCACGGGAATCGTCCAAAAGGTTTTTTTTTTGCAGTTGAAAGAAGAGGCTGTGCCAAGAGTGGAAAAATCTTCAACCTCAGGATGGATGCCGTGGAAGTAGAGTGGTATGGCGAGAAAACAAGGCGTAATCGTTACGCGGTTACCACGGGAACCCACCGGGAGGTGTTGCTCTGGTAAGAGGGAAAACATTATTTCTTGGTGGGTAAGAAAAATGGCAAACCGTCTTACTTCTCAGTGAACACCTCTATCTCAGGGCTGTGGCTCATTGCTTAAGCGCTGCACTACGAATCCAGGAGGATTTCGACGACTCCAAGGGATATATAGGAATACAAAGTACAGAGTGCCTTTTCCATATATGATAACTGACCCGTTACGCTATCGCGTCATACCCTTAAGGCAGAACTTAAGTGTCTCCTTCTATTTTTGCAAGCATGCCAGCAATCAACCTACATGTTTAACCTGAGGTGGTTAAAAAGAAAATTTGCATTTTTCACAGCCAGCCTTGAAATGAACTCCTTTCCCATGGACACTTTACGCTTGCTTGCTTGCACTTAGTACTTTTAAGGAAGCTGGTTTTGATTGTTTTTGCATGGCTTGCAGCAATGGTATTACGTTTGCTGGAGTATTTTGTTGCGCGGGCTCTCTTTTGTTCTTCAAATTAAGTTGTTTATTTGGAAGTTCCATATCATTAAAAAATTATACTGCTGGAATTTTATCTCCATGCGTGCGGCTTCGAGCGCTCGAAGTCTCGATACAGTTTAGTGCTGCTCCGTTGATTCGATAGACTATTGACTCAATGGGCATGGAAACCTGCCGTGTAATCGCTCACAATAGAGTATCTGCTCGAGGGCCTTGGAGATGTCCGGGTGACAAGGGTATTAGTTGAGAAACGAGCATGTGCGGAAAACTGAAAAGAGCGCTCTAGAGCAATACGGAGGTGAAGTCGATTTCATATTCTCTACCTCAACACATCGTATCTTAAATACCTGAACAGAAGTCACAGACTCTCGCGTTACGAAGTGGTAACCAACCTACCATCTTTTTGTTTAGCACAGCAACTGCTGCGTGGTTGCGACATAATTTCTAGAGCGGTGGCTATTTATTTTTAAGTAGCGGCAAAGTCCATACAAAGAGTGCTCTAATTTTTGATTTTGCTGCCGCGGAATATATAGCGCGCCGTTATTCTGTGGGTTTAGACATCGCCAACATTGCTTTGGCGGGTACAAAGAGAAATGGAAAGGAATTATAAACTATTTGACCTAACAGCGGCCATTAAAAACAACATAATTTATGGTTAAACGGTGAGCCGCAGCCTGTCATCTAGCTTTTTTTCCGCAAAACACAAAAACTAGAATTATAGCAAGTATAGCAAGAATAAGCTTCAAGGAAGCTTTCAGACTGACTAATATAAGAACAGAGTGGTAGAAGTACTCAAACGTTCCAGAGCTTGAAGTCTTTGAGAGTGATGCAATTTAACCGCTAGATTTCACCACTAGAAAGACAATAAATTTCGCAGCGAGGCAACAATTCTTCCCGGCGGTCTTCAATATCGCTGATGTTTCAGTAACCTCTGCCATTTTATGTTATTCTCTCACCTTTCCTTAATGTAAAAGATCAGGAGATTCAGAAGGAGAGAACAGTGTTTTTAATATTTTTCTTTTGCTGACTTCCTATAAAGACGTATTTGGGTTCACTGTACATTATGGAAAAAATGAAAGGTATTTCTGTGGAGGAACCGGCGAAGGCTCCTCCACATATTGTTGTCAGTCAGCCACTTGGAGAAATCCTCTTCCGTTGTTACCGTTAGTTCCATTTCCTGAAAAATTACGGTTCTTGAAGCTCCTGTTCAGGCACAACCCCATGTAAGGTGGCGAACATCCACCTCAGCTGCAGATGTGGAGCTCCTTGGTCAGGTGCTTGGTCCTGTGCCTTCTTGTTATGCGAAAGCGGGAAAGTGCATGGTGCAATGAGGGCACATCTGCGCTTCCTTATAGAGGACGCTCAGATGGGGAGAGCGGAGCTGGCATGAAAAGGGAGTCGGTCGGGGATGCATTAGCGTTTGGCACTTGGTGTTTAGGGCTCTCTATTTTTTTTTTCTGCCCGGCGTTCTAAGCATCGTCATGTGTCCAGTGTATACGGACGCGTGTCTTTGTTTTCTTATTGAGTTCATGGTTCTCCTAAGTTACACATAGTGTATTTGTCACTATTTTCAGTTGCGTAACGGTGGCTAAGGGGTCCGTATAAATAAGGGCTCCCTGTTATAGACTACATTTTATTTACGGGCATCATTGCATCGTAGATAGCATAAAGTTCCATCACTATCAGGTCCGTGCGGTCTGAGACGTATTCACGATGTACGTTCAGCTCTCTGTGTGTCGGCCTAGTAGCTGCTGTTCTACCATACTTTTTGTATAATCGATACGTCCGCGTATGCAATGCATGTTCCGGGGCATACATCATCCAGAGGATGAGTTCTGTGGTTCTGGTTGCAAAGAAGTTCGGTCGTCTTGTTTATCGTCAAATTCGCATTTCCCATGGAGGGGGTCAGCGATTGTTGGACAATTTAGCACTGTCTTGTCGACTTTCGCTGTTGAATACGTTCTGTCAATATGTACAGCTCAGCAAATTCCTGGAAAATGGGAATGGGGACGTTTTTGTAAGGGCGTAATGGGGCGGGCATCGTTGCTATTTATTGTTTCCAACAACACCCATTTATTGTTTTTACCTATGTCAGTCATTAGAACTGGGCCTGGTACAGTATCCTCGGTTGAACCACTGATTGTAATGAATGTATTGCTATCTCCGTTCGGGATGTTCCTCCCTTAAACGATATGCGCTTGATCAAATTCGAGAATTTGCTGCTGCTTTCATCATCCGATGAAGGCATTGTGTTTCTTTTGCTGATTTATGAACATCTGGGCCAAAGATTATCAAATCGTCTACCTCGTGAAATGCTTGATTTAGAATGCTTAGCGGGATTTTTTTAGCTGTCATTTGCTTTCTTCCATTCTTGTTTATGCCATGAATGTAGCTGAACTTTTGTGGAGGCAGTTCCATGGCTGCATCACGGGCACACTAATCTAGTGTATCTGAACCTCTTTTAGATAAAAATTTTGTTTCTCAAGCTGTTTATTAGTAGACCAAAACACGACATCGTCTGCGTAAATAATGAACTGCACGTCTCGTATATCAGCTAATATACCCGCATATGGTATGAGGGCGTTATTAAATATCAAAGGTGCTAAAACTGAACCTTTTGACACGCCACAGTTTCAGGTGCAATTAACGATTTGCTGTATGTTTAGGCGGACAGAAAATGTTGTGTGCTAAAGCAGATTATCTAATGCTCATTGACCCTATAGGGGAATGCTGATACTTTCAATGTTGTCATGCATTTTAGTATGTAACACATTGTCTTGTGCCTCCGCAACATCGGTGACCGCGCAGTGCGTACAAGGTAGCTATGAGGCGACACATATATGATCTCTTCGCCCGGTATAGCAAGCCCAGTTTCTGTGCCAAGGCTTTCATGGAACTTAGTTTGCCGAGCATGGTATTTTTATTCATTTTCTAACCACCATATCAGGCGCGTTGCATTCATCTCTCATAAATCTTACCAATTTTGGGCGTTAGCGGGACAGGCCGTAAAGATTGTAGGCCTGAGAGATGTTTTCCAGCCTCTGGCATTGCGAACAGTATCAGGTGTTTCCAATCGGGAGGAATTTCTCCTCCTTGCCGCACTACGCACATTTAAATCCAACGCGCTGTCAATTTCGTTCCCTTCAAAGTTTTTCAAGACCTCACAAGGAACGTCGTCAAGACCAGGCGCAGTTTTGCCAGTCGCTTTTTCAGATAAAAATTTTGTGTCTCAAGCTGTTTATGAGTACACAAAAACATGACATCGTCTCCGTACATAATGAACTGTAGTGGACTTCAATGAAAATAATAAAAATAATGCATTTCAGAGCAGACTGGTGGCCGTTCTGCAACGACTGCTAACCCATCGCTCTTACGGATCGCAGGCCTTCCTGACAAGACATAGCTATTGACAACAGCCCGAAACAGTGGCGGAGCAAAAGGCTCACCGACTGCACACACGCGTTCTACCTCTTGCTTCCCAGCACGTGGAATCATCGACTACGGGATATATACCACGGGATTGATCATGGAATATCTACGCAACGGGGGGCGTTTCCGACGCCTCTAAAACTGCACCGACACCGACGGAACAAACTACAGTGCAGGCTGGTGGCCGTTCAACAAGGACTGCTAACCCCTCGCTCTAACGCATAGCAGGTGGGGTTTTCAGACACCTTATTATGATATATCTTTTGGCGTAGCTGCCGGTCTGTTCTGAACGCGTTTTGAAATTCATGCCATTTGTTTCCTGTTTACATCCTTTTGTCGTTTTTTGAGCTGGATTCGGTGATTCTGCAGACTATGGATGTGTTGAAGCATTTTCCCACATCCATGTCTAAAACAGCACCAGATTCTATTAAGGAACTAGCAAAGCTGTTCACTGAACTGACAGCGAAGTTTATCGAAGCCGGAGCCGAGCTTAGGACTGACGTAATGACTATGAAACAATCCGTTGAGTTCAACAGTGAGAGCTTCGATGAGTTCAAGACCGAAATCTGGAATTTACGCCTGGAGATCACTGAGGTGAAGAAGCGGAGTGAATACAAAGAAGAAGACTGCCAGAGGCTAAGAAAAAGTCTGGGGGACTTAAAAATGGAGCTTGTTTAATTGAAGCAATACAATAGGCGCGACAACTTTGAACTAAAAGGAGTGCCAGAGACAGAGAACGAGAACTTAGACGACACAGTCCAGAAGGTGGCCAAGTGCCTGATATTGGATCCCTCTGCTTGTGATATAGATGTGGCGCATAGAGTTCCAGTTCAAGCATCAGGGCTGCCAAATATATTCGTGAAGTTCAACTCAAGGTGTGGGCGGGACAAATTCTTTCAAGCAGCTAAGAAAAACCGATTGAACACAAAGATGCTTGGCTTTGAGGATAACGATCCAATCTTCGTGAATGACCACCTCTGCCCTGAAATCAAAATCTTGCTAGGAAAGAGCATTCTATTCAAAAAACAAAAAGGCTGGAAATTTGCCTTGGTTTAAAATGGCAAAATCCTGGTGAGGAAAACAGTCAATTCGAAAGTTTTTTGTGACATGTGAAGATGATCTTTCAAAAATTGTCTAGTAACTTATTCCTAACCGCAGCTACCTAATGGCAGAGACATGGCGTTCACAAAGAATGACAATAGTAGCTTGCACATATTCCACAGCAATATACACAGTATAAGAAGGAACTTGAACTCTCTTCTTGCTTTTCTTTTTCAGTACCAAAAACATTATGATGTTTTTGCAATATCTGAAATTTGGCTAAAAAAAGGTGAAGATGTTCTTATTCCTGATTACGTCACAATTTCTCATCCACGTGATTCACTATCGTGCGGTAGTGGAGTGTCCCTTTTTGTTCATAACAGTCGCACCTTCTCAGCATTGTCCGATGTCTCCTGCAGCATATCTGATATCGAAGCCTCATTTATCAGACTGCACAACTCTGTTATCACAGGTGCCGTGTATCGACCACCTAATTTACCTGTAGCTTTATTTCTGCAAAAACTTGAATCTATATTTTTCACTCTAATGTCATGACTCAAAGGTCCGGTTATAATTAGTGGGGACGTTAACATAGACACTAATCATACAAACCATCGTGACTACACCTATCTCCTATATTCCTTTAATTTTAAAAATCTGACCACTGTCCCCACTAGAATAACAAGTACATCCGCAACTGTCATTGGTCAAGTTTTAACTAATATAACCTCGAATATTATTGCCGGGTATGCAACCAACCCATCTCAGATCATCTCTCCCACCTATGTAACAGTAAAAAACGTCGTAAAACCAAAATTAAATACGACAAAGTAGATACGAGGATTGAATACGCTTTGCAGAGATCAAGTATCCAGTTAATCGACACTGGTACTATATACCAAGATGACGTCGACATTGAATTCTCCAATATAATTGACACTATGTCTCGCATTAAAACTAGCAGCAGTACTAAGACGTCTGTTAGGTCATATAGGGTGCGTGTCTCAGCCTGGATGACGGAGCAGATTTTAGCAGTATTGCAGCAGAAGGACTTTTTGTATCATAAATTGAAGCAGCATAAGGGTAACAGCTATTGCTTGGGTCGGTACAAAACGATACTCAATAAATCCGGGGCAGTTATGTGTACACGAAAAAAAGAATGCTAGACACGTTTAATCGAACACAGCTCCGGTACCTCTAAAGTACTCTGGGAAATAGTGAATAGCGTTATAGGAAAGCCACACAAACAGACGTTTCCTGAAGTGGTTCATGAGAATGTTGCGAACAGCTTTAATTCATATTTTACTACCGTTGGAGTATCTTCAGGCACCAATGTAAATAGCACAGATATAAACTCTGCTATCAAGCCAGCTCTCAAACTCCTTTCATGTGGGTGACATTGAACTTAACGAAATACACTCAACATTAGCAACTATGGATATTTATAAAGCTGCGGGTATAGATAAAATTACATTACGTATGTTAAAAAGAAAATATATATATATATATATATATATATATATATATATATATATATATATATATATATATATATATATATATATATATATATATATATTCTGGGTCGAATAATATGCCACGTCTTCAATCACTCACTGCAAATCGCTACGTACCCAACGGCGCTAAAAATAGCCCGAGTTGTCCCAAGATACAAGGACGGTGATAGCTCAAGCCCTTCTAGTTATCGATTAATATCTGGGCTTAGTGCCATTAATATACTCGAGAAAATCTTTGCGAATCGCACCAATAGCTTTACAAAGAAACACAGCATATTCTTCCCACAGCAACATGGTGTTCGGCCAAACCATTCAACCTCATCAGCGGTGCAGGCTTTAGCTCACATTATATACCGTGCCTTAAATGACAACAAACTTGTAGCTGTAGTCTTTCTCGATTTAAAAAAAGGCTTTCGATACGATCGGCCATTCTATCCTTTTGTACAAGCTAAATAACTACGGTTTTAAGGAACGGATTTTTGATCTGGTTTGTAGTTACTTCAATGAATGTCTTCAGATGGTTTTCATAAATAATGTCTCATCGTCACCACAACGTATTCATACAGGCGTGCCCCATGGGTCTGTTTTGGGACCACTGCTTTTTTCTATATATGTTTCCGACCTTCCACGTGCAATAAAATTCGTAGAAATGCCGATGTATGCAGATGACACTGCTATAATAATTACAGGCAACAGCATCGAGGAAATACAGTCCAAAGCAAACGTAGATTTGGGAAACGTCTCTAAATGGTTTTCAGCCAACAAGCTTACTGTAAATGCCAATAAAACAAAATAAACTATATTTCACTCCCGTAGAAAACAAGTAGATGCTAACCCTGTAAACATTAGTATTGACAAGTCCCTACAAGAATATACTCCTTGTTTTAAATATCTTGGCGTAATCTTGGATATACACCTGCACTGGCAAAACCATTTTTTAGCAGTGGGGGCGAAGGTGGCATCGGGGTGCTATAAACTGCTTCAAGCACGTGACTTTTTTGACACAAGTACATTATGTATTTTATATTTCTCCTTTATCCACAGTCATCTCTCATACTGTCTGGAATCATAGGGATGGACCTACAATAGTTATCGCCAGCCAGTCAGAAAATTGCTGAAACGATTATTACGAATCATAACGCATTCTAAGCAGGATCACCCCAGCAACCCATTATTCCACGACCTACGGATATTACCCTTAGATTCACTAGGCCTCCTAAAAACAGAAACTGTCGTAAACAGTATCGTAATAAACAACCAACCCTTCCATATGTCCCTCTTCAATACATCTTCGCGTTCTGCATGAAATGTAGCATTAGGCAACTATAATCTACCGTCCGCGTGCAACGTTTATGAAGAACGACGGCTCTCTTTCATTGGTGTTCCCATATGAAATACTCTTCCACGGGAATAAAAATGCGCTCAAAATTTCGCACTTACAGCTAAAAAACTCTTTCAGCGCATGCACTAAATATGTTAAAGGACATCTATCTGCTGTTCGCATCCCATTTATTATTATAATTGAACCTGCACAATGTTTTTGAATTGAAGCGACTGTTGCTTGTTATGCTTTCTTTTTGCCATTTGTATTATGTATACATCCTTCTCTCCGCTCTTCCAAGTTTTTATTGTGCATGTGGCGAAGTGTCTGCTTTATAGAATTTCATTTTTTGGAGCCATAACTAGCCTACGGCTACGGGTTCAAACAGCGCTAGACACACTTTTAATGCATTTTCATAGATAAATAAAGAATTTGAATTTGAATTTCAAAAAAGCCAATAACTCTTATTTTGTAAACGGCTACGTTATCCCCGTTTTATCAAGCGCGTCCTTTATCGGTGGACGAGCCGAATGCTGTGCATGATTCGGGACGAAAAGACTCAAGCCTGAACTGCAAACACCTCTGGCATTAGCTGTAAGGCGGATCTAATATTCTTGGCATGGTCTCTGATCTAGCACCCCTTTTCAACACCGCGGAGAGTCCTTCAGGAAGGTCTGTTGATGGTTCCTGAGCCCAAATGACTGCACCAGTCGTTCCCCCCTCTTATGAGCCAGCTGCTTTTCATAAACGCTTGCCTGCGTCGTCACTCGGTTCGCCTCAGTTTTTCTTTGCACGTCTTCAGGATGCCGAGCAGCCTGTATCTCCGCATACTTTCGGCGTGCACAGACTTGTAGAACGTGAAGGACGGGAGTTGGTCGACCTTCGTTCGCTGTCGTTGTAATGTTGTGATTCTTGAAAATCATTTTAAGAGTGGGCACTCAGAGTATACGGGGTAACTGCGTAAGTTTTAGTATCGTTCCGTTCAACATCCAAATGTGTTACAGAACACAACACGAGCGCATGTTGTGCGCAGTGGATGCTCATGTTGACTACCCACTAGCCCGAACCTTGACCCTTCAAAGTGTTACAGAAACTTCTCGTCGAATTGCCTTCATTTTTGTCCCTAAGCCAAACCTATGCTAATTGGGACATGGTCACTACCCTCCGCATCTGATTCTGCCTGCTACTGCAATGCATAGGGGCCAATCTAGTACGTCAGATATGGCGGGTGCGTTCGTGTTGCAGGCAGTGTTGCTACCCCTGGATGATTTAGCAACGCGTACTCCACTTCTGGGATGGCAGTGTTAATTTCATCACGCTTTTGGGAAGAATAATCATAACCCCAAAGGGTGCACGGAGCGTTAAAAGCTCCACCCCTTTGTATCGTGGTTGGTTCAAGCGTATGAAAGACGAATATGTGTTAGCCATTTAAGATTAATTACTGTGCTTCTAGGACGTGCGTGCACGGACATCACTATCAGCGGCGTTTTGTTTGGGCACGCGAGTACCGCAAATATTTCCTGCTGAGTGTTGCACCACTTGCTCAAGTCAAGTGGCTTTCCGGGGAGTGTTGGCCGTAATGCAGATGCCAGATTTTATTGGTGTTTTAGTCTGTGCTCTTGCTCATTTTTCTCGAACGGAAGGCCACTGGTACCCTATAAATCCTGTCATTGGACACAACAGATTATTTTCGTATATGAAGAATGGTAATGAATAGAACTTGTAGCATAACAATTTGTTTTATATTCCACAATCAGTTTAAGAGCCCTTTACAGCAGCACCGTGGATCTGTTACCGATTTTTTTCGGCTATTTCAATTCATGATGTATACTGAATTAGGTGTGTCAATCGCGCAGAGTGTCTAGTGCCACCTCCGATGTTTTTATTTGGGCAGCCCCAACAAAACTACTCGCTCATTTGCTAATATTAATTTCAGAACGAATACTTTAAACTCGAGTTTTTTGTTTTTTTTGTAACGCAGGTTGGTAGCATTTTCTTTTAAACTTCCTCTAACAGAAATATTTATTTTGACTGAGTGACAAGTTATGAACCGACGTGCGAGAGCCTTTCATGCCGCTGAACTGTGGAAATGGTGGTACTGCACAGCAGAGGTGGGCGACCCACAGGTAAGGTGTTGTTAGCCTAGCTAAAGAAGGCACGTATCCGTACTGGGGGATTGGAGTGCAGTTGAGAAGTATTGACGAACAGATTGACATTCAGTAGATGTTCACAGTGGTCGGATTATGTCCCTCAGTTGCCCTCCCGCGTGCGATATTACCTCCTCTCTTTTGCCATTGTAAATACACCTCGCGGTTCTTAGCCGATCCCCCTGTGTGGGAATATGCCATCTGTTCTTACACCAACAACAACAGGCACGAGAAGAGGATAACTGTTGAGAAATCAACGTTAGCACCACTGTTCGTTTATAAACTAATTGTTGCGGTTATCGAAAAAGGCTTGTCTTAATTTGGAGAACAGGATGGGTGCTGATGCAAGAGATGTTGCTTTGAATCTGCATGCTATGTAACTGACTGTAGCAATATTGAAAGAAACACTATAACGGACATTCAGATTAAGCATAAAGATCTCTAGCCAACAATACGAGGTACACATATCTCGCAGTGCTTTGGGACTTAAAAACAGTCCTCGTGTAGCTAACCTTCTAAAATAGGGATTGCGAGTTAGATGACTAGGATCAATGCACATGGTAACTAGCGCTAAAGACAAGGACCGAAGAGAGACGGACACCACGAACGCTAGAATACTGGCGTTCGTGGTGTCCGTCTCTCTTCTGACCTTGTCTTTAGCGCTAGTTGCCGTGTGCATTGAATCTAAAGGTCACCAACTAGCCCGGCTGTCCGCTTTAGATGACTCGAAGAATTGTCGTAAATAAAAGCTGGCGCATGTGGGCGCAAAGAAAGAAAAGGACCCTACTATCGCCAAGCTCTATAAGCCTAAAGCTCAATACTACAGAGAAAATGGCGATGGTACGATGTAGTGCGCGTTTTTGGCAAGAATGTTCTCTTACGACTGTTCGAGCGTAGTCGTCGTTCGGCCTATTAAAGTATATGCAGTAGTTATTACAAATAAGAGGGATGCAGATTTGACCAGGACGTTATTTATTTCTTGAAGAATTGAAGTGAATTTTTCTGTAATATTGGAATTTTTATTGCTGTAGTGAGGTAGTGGCGGGGCCATCTCCGCCGTCGAGCGAAGTGCAGTCAAACAAACCTCTTTATAACAAAGTTGAAGAGGGATTCGAAACTACTTCGTTAAAACCTTCGCTTCGTTTTAACCACTGCTATAATAACTGAGCTTGCCAGCCATGACAACGTTTACCTCGAAATGTAAGGGTCTTCTTATTCAGCATCTGATTGAAGAGTGCTTTGTATGTTTCTACTAGCGGTCCAATGGTTGTAACTGTGAACTGATTGACAACTTTGACGACAACTTCGTGGCGTCGTTGAAACCTTGTAACCACCCGCGACTTGAAATAAATTTCTCCTGCCCTATTGTCCAAGAGAAGATTCTGGCTTCGTTATGAAGAAGTAGGCCACTAACGGCGACTTTCTATGCCCTCGCGTAACAGACTGCGTGTGTTCATCGTTTCCAACACCTTGTAAAAACTTGTCGGCTTTGATTCCCCGTGAAAAAGCATCAGTGACGGCTTGGTTGTTGGTGAAAATGATTGAAAGCATTCTCAGTCCAAGGATTAGGTCTCCTGGCATTTTAGTCGTCTAAACCACGAGACGACAACTTTAACGATGGCCGCCTTCTGCTTGAGAGAAATAGCCTTGAAGTACAGGTTGCGACCGCGGTTTTCTATATCTCTTATCTTCGGCGGAGCAGTTCAAAGGAGCGGTAAAATAAAAAAAATACGAATAAAAACATGAACGCAACCAGTCGAGGGCGGTAGTTTTCAACTGCCTTAGCGATCTCTGTGCTCTGTAGTGTCTGATTCCAGCAGAGATCGAATTAATGAATGGGAACTACTCACTAGAAAACATCGTTCTCAAGTGAGAAAAGTTCGTTACATCCACGCTGCAAGAATATTCTCGCTTAACAAAAACGAGATTTCATACACATTGACGTCTGTGCAAATCTCAACAGAAAGTATGATTACTTTGTAATGTTGATTAGTCTGTTGCATTCGGATTGTTATGGCGACGTTAGACTGCCAAGTCCAAAGCAGGCAACGACGCCCTCCAGGTCGATCGGCTCAAGATCCCTCCCCAGAACAGGAGGTCTAACACCGAAGTGCAGCGTGTACCAGCCTCCAAAGTATATGACGAGGCGATGGGGGCAACCGAAGTAAGCTCGGGGCGTCGACATCACAAAGGCGACAGGGCTCATTTGAACGGGTAAAGAAAGGCTCGTAATCATGGGCCCTGAAAAAAGCCTAACTTTGCGCTCCACTTCATACCCAGCGCGGTGGCTCAGTGGTTACGGCGTCTACTGAACCGATGTGCCGGAGATTGAACGCGACCGCTGCGGCCGCGTTTCGATGGAGGCGAAATGCAAAAAGAGCCCGTGTGCTCTGCGATGTCAGTGCGCGTTAAAAATCCCCAGGTGGTCAAAATTATTCCGGAGAATTCCACTAGGCCACCTTTTTCTTAATTTCTTCTTTCATTCCTAGTTTCCTCCCTTCCCATAGAGCGCGGATCCCGTGTTCATCGACATATCCGAGACAATTAGTGTGCCATTTTCTTTCCTCAAAAACTAATTTTTCATTTCTCTCTACTTCACATGCAAAAGAAAAAAGTTTTCGTTCCTAGTTTAGTTTAATTATAGGTGACTTTTATAGAACTTAAGTGACGTAATATATCTTTGCTACACTGTCTCATGTTGCTCCATGTATACAAGAACATGGTTCCAAGTACAAAAATATACTCAATAAATAAAATGTCTTCCTCTGCGACCGAGAGCAGACAGTCACGCTCTCCGGTGTCCTGTCCGTCACAGGGGGAAGTGCGGCTGCAGCTCATGAACACTAACCTATACCTTAATTACAGCTGTGGGAGCCGTCCTACTTCCATTGAAAACAATTATGGTGTTCTCAGTATACCTGCAGCCACTCCGTAGTTAGCCTTCATGATTTCAAAGGCCTTTTAGAGCAGCAACCGCCGCCGTATTTGGCAGTTGGAAATATTAACGCCCACTAGTACTTTTCGAAAGTGAATAAATCGATACGAGAGGCGAAGTTGTTCATGATCATCTACTCGGTGGTAATCATTTTCTGAGCTCTGAGGATCCTACATTTTTCTTTACGAGCCGAGGGGAAATGAGAAGCATATATTTATCTTTGAGTTCAAACGATTTTTAACAATTTTGAATGAGATATTTTCGATGACCCACCTAGGAGCGATCACTGGCCTGTGCTAATCAGCTTATCATCTCGGCTGGAAGAAGCACCAAGGAAGCCAACGTTTAATGTTACGTAAAGCTGACTGGAAACTTTTTAGGGCAGATGTTAGTTTAGATAAAATATTTTTAGAAAATAATAATGTCAATGAAATTTGTTAATCACGAATTGCTGTCATGCTGATGCCCCTTAGCTATGAGTCTATAAATAGAGTAATGACACTTATTCGGAAAAAACGTCCATTTATATTTAAGTAATAACTGTGTTCTTCCTTCTTCAAAACAGTTCCCATAGGAAACGGTAGGGCGACTGATAAAGTGATGAATGTAGTCCTGAGACTCTGATACCGGCATTTAATGCAGCTGGTTCGTCGCACCTGCCCTTTCTCACGTTTTAAGCCGCAGCGGTGGCTGAGTGGTTATGACGCTCGGCTGCTGGCCCGAAAGACGCGGGTTCGATCCCGGTCGCGGTGGTAGGATTTCGATGGAGGCGAAATTCTAGAGGCCCGTGTGCTGTGCGACGTCACTGCACGTTAAAGAACCCCAGGTGGTCGAAATTTCTGGAGCCCTTCATTACGGCGTCTCTCATAGACTGAGTCGCTTTGGGACGTTAAACCCCATGAACCAAACCAAACCAAACTTTTCTCACGTTTTCGGCCGTGCCGAGTTTGCAGTGTGTGAACCTCCCTTGGACGTTTCCTTTCAAGATCGTACTCGAAAATCTGCGCTTCAATACCCGTAATGACGCTTGTGAGGAAACCTGGATAATTTTCAATAAGTTCTAGGTGGTCATAGCGCACTTAGTTCCTCGTGCCTTTTTGCTCAGAAGTAAAGCTTTTGAGAACCCTTTCGACAAAATTTTACTCCTTCCCAAATCTTCCGCTCAAATTCATTGCACGGTTGTGTGGTTCAAGCTCAGCTCATATGCAGTAAACCTGCCGTTTAAGAGACGATCACAGTATAGCAGGTCTCTGATTAGTATCAGAGTTTCGTTTGCTCCAGGCGTTGACGGCCATCCTGACCGCGGGTTAGTTCAACGGATTCGCGGCCTTCAGAAAATTGACTGGAACAACAGAAATGCGGCCTCTTCATCAAGCAGCCTCCCCATAGGTCTGTTTATGTTGTTCAAAAGTCTAATTTACATTGTTTCGTGTCTGAAAAAATAACCGGTTCAAACAACGTTGCCAACAACCGTGATCGTTCTTTTGGTTTTGTTTCGAGGGAGTTAACGTCCCAAAGCAACTCAGGCAATCAAGGACGCAGTAGTGGAGGACTCATGAAATTTTGACCACCTGGGGTTCTTAAACGTGCACCGAATGGCACAGTACCCGGGCCTCAGGAATTTCAGCTTCATCGAAATTAGACCGCCGCGGCCGGGATCGAACCTGCGTCGTTTGGGTTAGCAGCCGAGCGCCATAACCATTGAGCCACCAGCGGCGGCTGTGACTGTTCTTTTTCAGAACGCAGAAAAAACATGACTTTCCGTAAAGTGCACCATATTGAGCCGATGAACGTAACGAAGTTTCTGCTTTGCCTGAAGGCGTATGGGTAACTTACCTCAGATCACTAGGAAGTCGGATGCTTCACTGTTGCGGGATCGAACGCCGTGAGAGCTGCCTCATCACTTTACTTATAGACCTTGCATCCTTAACGCTTCAGAATTGTTGCGATAGAACCAAAACATCGGGTGGACACAGGGTTGCAAAGAAGCGAGAAACATTAAAATTAATATTGTGGCTAAGCTCCGGAGATACCCATGCAAAGAAGCTGAAAAGCTTAAAAAGGCTAGCACTAAAACATGGTACGTTCGTCGCAACGCGTGAAAACTCATGGATGATTTACTTCTCGTCCATAAAAAGCCAACACGCATGAAAACCAATGCGACAACTGGTTCAAAATCTGATTAGCTGGTGGTGCTTATTCATTGCTCCCCTATTGAGAGCGCTTGGTATATGGGAATACAAGCAGAAAAAATTTTGTGTGCACATTTTTTTGAGTTTCTAGTGCTCGTAACTGTACAGAATGATTTTTCAAGAATAAGAAGGCAGCCGAAGGGGGAAGACAGATGACAAGCGACTGATGTTTCTGTTTTTTATTTATTGAAAAACTGTTACAAGTAACAAATACTGAGGTGCAGTTCTAACTTCCAATCTCAGATGGACTCAACATGAGAGACACATTGAAAACAAAAACATGCTATGCAAGCACTTGGTGTATGGCAAAACACGTGCCTATTACTCAGCTTCACTCGTTGCTGGACTCTAAGTTTGAGTAAACGTTCTGCACATAAGATTCGGCAAATATTTATTACCGGTGGGCCGCAATTTTTACATACTGTAAAAAAGAAGCACGATGGGCTCCAAAAAGTGCGAAAAAGGAAAAAAAATACACAATTATCAGATCAGTAATTTCGGTATGAATATTCTATGTCTCAGTTCTGCGACGAGCCGAAATATGTCTGCACCCTGCTCCAGGCAAGTGATATGATGTTTTTTACGCAGGTCCAGAATTCTTCGCTACTCATAGCTGAGGGCTTCGACGAACTGGCTGTAGTCGTATCCCCGCTGGATTGGCTTGAGCTCGCTGCAAAGTTGAAAAATTATGTGATAGCGTTCAAATATGTCTATCTGATTAGCTCCGAGGAAAAACTTTCAAGTCGGCTCATTTTTGTATACGCCTTATATATAATGTTTTGAATTTAAAGCCAGGTGGATTTTTAAAGCAATTTAGTTGTCTTTTTTTATGAAGGCCTACATGTTGAGCCACACTACAGACACTACCGGCCATTTGCCAGATACGAAAAACGGGAACATATTTAACAGGAAAAGCCAGCGTTCTCCAGAACATGCACTTTAATGATACAGAAATAACTTTATTCTAAACGGAATTTATTGTCCAAAGAAGATTAGAAAATTTAGAAACGCCGTTTCAAGCAAGCACTGAACCCTCAACTCGTTCGGCCAGAAAGCATCAAGGAATTTGTAAGCGCCAGGTCATCTACGCAACATGCACGACTGCTGTGCAGTCTGATATTTAAAACAGAAGAAAATTGTTAAAGGAAATAAAAAGGTGGGAGGGTTGAGGTGTAACCTCCAAAAAATTTGATGTGGAAACCACAGAGCATAAAACAAACTGAGAGCTATCCCTGCCCTAAACTTCAGAAAGCGATAAACTTGACGTGGTATCTACGGCATATAGCGCGGGTGCCAGGTAAAGTAACCAAGATTTCAAAGAAGACACGTTGTCCTAGGCGAGTGAAACCAACTGTGTGCGCTTGAGAGTCGCATACCCTAGTAGGCGGTGCTTTTTACTATCTGAAAATTCACCTACTTATAAAACAATGATTAACTTTCTTTATTGAAATTTCTGTGATAGGAAGCAAGAGAGAACGCAGGAATTGTTCATTCCACTGAAAAACTCTCGACTGTAATGTTTGCACCAAGGTACCACATAAGTAACTCTTTTACTGCATTAAAGAGTCCCTTTAAAATAAAAAAAGATACCAGGTGACAAATGTGGTACTACTGCATCTCAAGATGCGTCAGACAAAAAGTTCTACTTTTATCAATATCGATTTTGCGATTCCGCTTTACGTGCGCACAGGGCGAGGGAGCTGCGCGGATGTAGCTCATGTATTTCTCTGGTTTTCCATAATGTTGGTAATAAAGATGAGCAAAAATACAATTATTTTAGTCAGGTTTGATTTTAAAACAATCTACACCTTTCGAATTGCCAACCAATTACAAAACTTGGCTAATTATGTTTTTACTAATGAATGAACTTTCGAGGACGAAAACTAAATATTGCACACTAGGCAAATCGAATTACAGGGGGTACTCAGTCACTGTTACTCGAATAAGGCACTCAGTCTTTTATAATACCCTGGTTACTTTGAGTTCAGACAGTCAGTAGAGACAAGTGAGATTTCTGCTAAGTAGTATATTTAGATGCAGGCAATATGGAATGCATGCACTTCAACGAAGCACATTCTGGAACAGCACTGTTTAAGTTTTCACATATCTGGAATGTCCCGCATGATCCGAGAAAGTCTCCAGTTTCTCAAATAGCTTGAGATTCGTTAGTGGAGGGAATACAACGACTTTTATTGATCGTTAAACTTGACGCTGTCGGTTTTTAGTAGACGTATTTTCATCCTTCCCGAACTCTTCAAGTTATATTTGCAATTTGCGAATGACAGCAGAATTAATAGATGGAACATGCCAAGACAAGGCGCAACTTCAGGCATTTTATTGATTTTAAAAGGCCTTAACTATTTAACAGCCTGCTACCACTTTCTGGCCATGTTTGGAAAGCGCTTTTCGAATCCCTTTTCTTTGCTTCCCGTATGGTCGAAGTACTGAGTGCGAAAAAGTTTTCATCCATAAGACGAAGGCACGGCATCATATTAAGGTACCGTTACTTTGACCAAGGTCTCCTCTCTTTCTTTTCTTTATTATCGACAGACTTCAGTAAACTATCAAAATAAGGCGGGTCTTGGAGGCAGCTATAAATTCGACAAGTGTACAGTGTTTGCCATTTGTTAAAGCTTCATTCCTGAAGCAACGCGAGGGGCGGAGTAAAAGAGAAGGCGAAGCAAGCAGGGCTGTCTGTCTTTCTCTTGTCTCGTCTATTGCCCAGTTTCATGAATAACTATATCAAATGGCTTGCACAGTCAGCCAACCTCTTCCCTCCCAGTCACCCGCTTCTAATTGAGGAAAAATCTTTTCTAAACTCGTTTTTCTTCATCATTCTCAGCGACCCTTGGAACCCTTCTCTCCCATCCTTATGAGTGACGAGTGGACATTGAACATTTTGTAAAGACCTTGCGAAGTTTTTTGAGAAAACCCAAAGGGCTCTTTTTGTATACTTTAGGAATCAGTGGTTAATCAGTACTACCTGAAAGTGATAGAGACATAATTCTGATTTGAATGAATCTATACTAACCGCAAAGGGTGCTGGTCACTGCAAGCAAGATGACAAAGATTTTAAGGTACATGATGCTTTTTTCTGCAAAAAAGAGAAAAAGATTTGTTAGCGACAATTCGTTTTTCCTCCCCTGGCATTGAAATGAGTTATTTGTATTTTACTTCCCAGGGAAAGAATACTTGATCTGCATGACAATACAGAAGCTTTTTGCTGTGTTCATAGCATGCGATATTTCTGGAAGGGAGTTTTGCTGACAGGCAGGCTCCATTAATACATGGTGAGGTATCTTTGATATTTCTTGAAAAAAATTTTCTATGGCCATTTGGCTTCTCTTCTCATTTTCTTAAATTTTAGTGCTATAAAATTAGGTTACAGCGGGAATAAAAAACAATGGCGGTGTATGGCCTTTGTTGACGGGTCCACTGTCCCAAATTGGATACATAAGGTTTTGTTGTATCAAAACACTAATTATATAATATAAGTTTCTGAACTGGTGGTGGTTTCTCAAGGTGAAGCCCTTGCTCTGGTGGTGAATACTATGCGATACAGATTCAGCTTTGGAATAAATCGTTGTAACTGAAAAATTAAAGTAAAATTTCCTCGCAACCCATTCACTTCAACTCTACTCGTGTTTGAGTTCGCATGCAATGGGGCAGTTTGGGATTATGACGGACTTTATCTGTTTAGTAGTCTGCATTATTCTCATGTTTGGAGTTTGGAGTTCAGTTGCACATACAATACATTGTACAATATTCCCATGAGGTGCAGGAAAAAGAATCTTTAGTGCTTCTTGACAAAGCCTACACCTCGGTTGCATTTCAGGGGCAGTCAACAGCACAGCAGAAACAATAGAAGGGATATTTACAACTGAGAAACTGAAATAAATGATGTACACATTAAATAATTAAGGTAGGAACAACACGTTACCCTTCAAGAAAAACAAAATAAAGAAGAGTAAGGGTAAAATGCCGAAAATATATAGTCTTGGAGCTCGCTATAACATTTATGAATAAACCAATACGAAGTTTTATTACAACATACAAGCAAAATATACTGCACGTATTTGACCATGAACACTAGGCCGATGAATATAGGGTTATAGAATTGAAACAATGGATTGGATTTTCTTTTCAAATTCAGGTGCAGTGTGACTTTCTTGAGCATGCTAAATCACGACCGGGTATCTGTTACATAAAGATACCATGATAGTGATGGTGGAGAGATTGTGATCTGTAATGTGTGCGCTTTCGAGGGGCAACCGTGGACATCAGGCGCAAATTGTATGATGAAAGCCTGTCAGTCTAGATTTGTGAAAATAGACAAAATCTCGCTTCACTTGGCGAAAGAGTAAAACTGCTAACGTCTTGCAAAATTCCTGAATTGGTGGAATTCTGAACGCGTCTGCACATTACACCGACAACGCTTGTAATGCACGTTTTTGAAGAGAGTGCATGGGGTCTGCATCGGTCTTGATACAAGTGCCCCAAACTAAGTTACAATACCTGAAATATGAGTGAAAATAAAGTACATTATCTTCGAATTTGAAATGGCAGGTAATATCAAAGGCGATAAAGCAGACCTGTACACTTCGATATTTTAATACGCATATTGGTGACATATTCTGAACAGCTTGGGTTATTACGAAATTACACTCCCAAAAATTTATGGCGTTTTACCGGCAAGATATCAAAATGATGAGTTGTGAAGCTCGGGCATAATTCTGCGAAAGCCGCGTGCAATAAAATATTACATATTTTTCATTACATAGTTTAGAAAGCACTTCTGCCATATAAGCAAGAAAGTCGGACGCAAAGTACTCGCACTTACCCAAATAGGTCAAATCGTGCTCTTATAATTGTGGAAGAATCAGTGCCAAGAACTGTGGCGCACGCTTCTCCAGGAGTCTTGCCACTTTCGCACGACTCCTCACTATGCCGTCCATATATACACCATCCAATTCTCCTTTCCTCGTTATGTTTTTTTGGTAGTGTATGAATCAGACCGTGGTATTGTGCCCAGAGCAGGCGTGGCATGAAGGTATCACTTAATATTTTTTTATTTCACCCAGCTTCATTCTTTCACCCGACAAAACGGCACCTGGAGCTCTTATCGCAGCTATGCACCATGCCACTAATTGCGGCCATGTGTTGCATAACCTGTTGCGAAGGAACAAAAAGTAAGCATTACCTTCTGCCCGAGTCACAAAGTATGAGTGCTGCAGGTGTTTCACACTTCCGTTGCAATATCCTGAGGTGCACATCTAACGTTTCGAGCCACGAACAGATAGCCAGGCTTGAAGCTTTCATGCAACCTACAGTTAAACACATTGTACCTATGAATCATGTGCGTCCATAGGCGCCATTCTCGTCGCGGCTGTGGGGTTGTTTACCTGCGACTGGCAGGTGGATTCTGAATAAAAAATAACCTTTATCAAGAGGAGTCACTTCCAATGCCAAGGACAAAGCACATACTTAGGTACTCGAAACTTGACGATCCCCTGTGCGTTATGAAAACCCCACTGCTTCTTTTAACATAAGACCTTATTGCTGCAGCGTGCCACAGAGCAATGTCTGTGCTGAAACGGTTCTTGAAGATGAATGTGGCGGGAGTTGGTCATCCTAATACCGCTTCGCAATGATTCCACTGGGATCCTAAAGCTATTTAAAATATCAGGATCAAACTGCTTATGCACAACAGGGACACGAATCGAGGTTTATCACAAGTTTTCTTTTCAATTGATTTTTTATATGATGAGTAGATGTGTACATTACGAGGATTGAAACTCAGTTTGGCAGAACAGCTGCCGTTTTCTTGTGAAAAGAAAGGGTATAAGAAAATAGATGGTAAACGTCGTTTTTGTGATGTGGCAAAATCAAGGCATTGGACGCCGCAGCAAACTATTAATGCTGTGTGGAACATGCACATTATTTAATCAGCTAAACGCGGACTTTTCTTTCGAACAAAGTGCAAAGTATTCTTCCCTTTTGAAATTTCGCAATCAGATGTCAATGACAAAGTTGTGCGTGCCAAGAAAAGCACTCTGTAGGGCAGTAATGAGACAGGAGACATTAAGCATCTAAGGCTGCCATTATTTTAAGCATTCAACGGTCTTTCCTACTCCCGCCAGAAAAGCTTCGTACTTCCACACAGTTAAGGTTTTTCTTTAAACTCAAAATCTTATGGAACTAAATGAAATCCAGAAGTGGCCTCATTTGACTCGGATTTAAATAAAACTATCGTCGCCAATCGTTTGGAATTTTTATGAGCGAAATTTAGTACCACGAAATTGAGGTGTTCCGTCACATTTTTAAACTATAAGATAAAATTCTTTATGCGGACCATATTTTTTTCTACTTACCATTGCCTGACATGCATTATGAAGGGTAATAATTATGGATACCGCACCGAACTTGGTGCATGTGATTGCGTATTATTTACCACAGCGGCGCTAGCTCAAAAATACTTTGAAAACATGGTTTTTCTTCTAAGGTTTTTAAGAAAAGCTATAAACAAGTTTTATTTTTTGCATGCCTTTTTCAACATGCGATCGAGTACTTCGGCTCACTTGAATGGTACTTTAAGAGAATGTGGCTTGGGATGAAGTTTATAAGACTCTTAGGTCTAATAATCAGAGCTTCTCAAAGAAGCCTAGCGCATTTAAAAATTTTTGAATTAACGATTCGGGAAATGATATTGTGGTTTAGATTTTCTGGGTTTTAATATCCGAAAGCAGCTCACGCTTTGAGGGATGCCGTACTGGAGGGCACCGGGTAATTTTTTACCACCTGGAGTTCTTTAGCGTGCAGTTACATCGCACAATACACGGGCTTCTAGCACTACACCTCCATTGGAATCCGACCACCGCGGCAGGAGTAAAAGCCGCTTATACGGGTCAGGAGTTAAGCATTATAACCATTAAGCTGCCGCGGCGGGAATGATGTAGTTTTGCTTTATTCCTCTTGTCCCGCACAATGAAACAAAAAAGACGATTTCTCGCGGAAAATTGAAGACCTCTCTAATCTGTCGGCACGCTAGTGCCACCTGCACGCTCGGTAAGTGCTGGTGTGGCAGAAGGGATGCATTTTTCACCACAGAGAATTTAAAGCCCCTGATGAGGGCCAAAAACGAACGCCAAATTAGCAGTCGAATGAGATGACGAAACGCGTTCAGACTTCGTCATTTTTATGAAAATAATTTTGAAGGAAAGCTACGAAATTACTCCAACTTTTATAGAATATTTTTCTCCTAAAGACAAGCGTAACAGACGGCAGAGCTAGGGACGGAAAATGCGGTGTTACATTTTCCTTTATCCAGGATATAAAACTTGGGTTTCCCCATGCACTAAAGGCGTGGCGTTAAGAGAAAAAAGTTACCTTTTTTAATTTGTGGCGCCACGTTAAAAAGAGCTCGCGGAGATTTGTCAATAAACGCTTTTAGCATACCGGAGACGTACTAGCGGATACGCATACCGGTTTACCGAACCGCTCCTGCGCACGCGCACTGGCTCCCCTTTAGCCCAACACTGCTACTGCGCATGCGTAGGTTAGGCCCGCTAAACCGGTATACGTCTCAGCTAGTACGTTTCCGGTATGCTAAAAACGTCTATTATTTCCAGCAACATCGCTCGCATGTCGGTACATGGGTTCAGACGCTGGGCGTTCCCCTATATGCCAAGAATCTTTTGCTAATGACAGGACTCTGTGAAATCAAATGAATTGCGAAAGCAAACGTCAGTTTCACGAAATCTATGACAAAGAATGTGAAGTTACAGAGCTCGTGTCTGCGTCCACAGCGCACACAGATGCTGAGTACGACGAAAATGGCGGGATAATAAAGAAATATCCGACTACTTCGTCTGTATTAAAAATGATCAGCTCTAGAAATAACCAAATGATCCCTAGATATACTCAAAAGAAAGCTTAAGAATGCAGCATTCAGGACCTTTGGCACTGACATCTTATGGACTTTCAGGACAGGGACGAAAATTGTAAAAGAGCAATAACATTATGCGACGCCTCGATGACCTGGATTAAAACACGTTAAAGTTGATTTCTTCAATTGTTTCGTGGCGTGCACTATTGTTTTCGATCAGAATAAGTCCCGGACTAGTTTTCACTAGTAGTTTTTGTTTCTTCGCAGCGTGAATAGCAGCACTAGCAATGCCTCCTTAGTGGATGATGTATTTTTGTGGAAACGAAGTCATGCCTATGCAAAAAACAAACTTTTAAATAAGATATATTCGCGCTTCGTCCAAAGGCGCCTTTGTCGAAGAGCTTTAAATTGAATTTGAAATGATTGCCTCAGTATAGCAGACATTTTGCCGGCTGGCGTTGCCATGTAGAATCATCATAATACCAATACAGTCAGGAGATCGCTAACTCGCTGATGTGCAGTGTCAATGGCTTGTGTGGAGAAACTCCTGGATGTAGCATTATCTACTATTATCTGATCCAGCACTAGCTTGTACACGACCATATATGACTGACCCCCTAAAGGATTTTTGTTTTTCAAATCG